>ML264926.1:98754-117576 GCA_005239495.1 Nicotiana undulata | reverse complement strand
AATGAGAACCAAAGACGGTTAAGGATTGGTTGTGTGACTTGTGGTTGTCTAGGTATACACCAAAGTTCGACGGTTCAAAGATATCAAATCTACCGATTGATCGAGTATATCCGACATAGGTTCATTACGGAAAGTTCAAAGGGAAACCTACTTATCCAGATGCAATTAATCCTTGCTTGCGAATCACACAGTTTTTCATGCATACTTCTGTGATATAGCCATTCCCAATTCATGTGGGGGATTGTTGGGGTTTTTAAGCATTTAATGATTTATTAATGCTTAAAATAGGGTGAATGGGAAATGGAGGAGAAAATAAAATATTTGAGTTTCCCTCCTTAATTGTCCACATAGGAAGAGGAAAAGATTTTTGATGGATATATAAGCAATTGCTCTTCTTCTAGCTAACAAAGAGTTGAGAAGAAGGCAAGCCTCGCGCCGTCGTCGTCGCTCGCTCGGCTCGGCTCGGCCTCAGCTTCGGCTTCGGCTACGGCTTCGGCTTAGGATTCAGATTTAGATTTGGATTTGGATTTGGTCAAATGATCAATCGAGAGCTTAATTTTTGGACCAAATTAACATATTAATAGTAAATATTAACATAAATGTTATTAAATATTTATTTTAATAATAAAATATTAATATTAAAGTAAATATTATATTAAATCCATTTCAGTTATCCAATATTTAGTTTTTTGTTTTAGTAACAGAAAATTAACTACCCTTCCATTTTCCCTCTTTATTATTGAGTAAATAGCAATTATGTCATGACATTTATTCTATGCGCGTTTTGCAAAAATAACCATTCTAAAGAATTGCACCTCTTCAGATTTCAGCCCAACTTTGGCTATAAATACAAGCCAATTCTCTTAGATTTTAAATACTAATTTCTGAGTTCTCCTCCTTCTTTCTGCATACTTTTAATTTCAAAGAAAGCAAGTAAGTGTGATTTGCTACCGAACTTTGAGTTCGCTGAAACATTGGGGTTTGAAGTACCACTACACCAGTGTGTAATTCGTTCTATCCTGGGAGGAAATAATCCATAACCTTGGGTACTAGGAGGGGATTAAATTCCTTAAGGAAACACTGTGAAGTCAGTGGGCTCGAATTGATTTTTTCATTACGTTTACATTTCTGTTTATGTTATTTTATTTTCTCCAAAATTATTTTACAAACACATATTTATAACAATCGACAGATAATATTACATCAATTCTAGGAAATATATACATATATAAAATAACTGGTTTGACGGAGAGACCTTGAGTTCACATTCCCATAATTTGGACAGTAAATCCGTCCTGCACGCATAGCCGATGTGTTGCACTACTACTCGCGCTAATGCGTCTTACCCCCCTCCCCCCCTCTCCCCCCCCAAAAAATGATATCATCTTACTTTAAAATTATGTGAGTTGAAATTACATGTGAAAAGAATATGGCAACTCTTCCCCCTACAGAATTTAGTCCCTAAACAGTTTGTGCGAGTCTAAAAGCCAAATTTGATGACAGAGAGAAAGTAGTTGGGAAGAAGGATTGTAAATACCTAATAAAGTTAAACAAAACTTCGTTTATCAGTGAATAAAGAGTTAAAACTCGGTATGAAATTGCGTGTGCATGTATGGACAACGCAAGCCAAGATTAAGCAACCATATTACAAGCTCGAGCCAAAGTTGCTGGGGCACGTGGGAGGAGTACTTACGTTTCTATACAATATACCCTTCTTATCTTAGGGCAACAACCATTTTTATTATTCTATCTTACAATTAATTAATTGCTTCCAGATAATTTGATATCATCATCTAGATCAGCCAGGATTCCTTTCCATTTTTCCTTCTTTGTTAAATCCATGTCTCAATAGTTTACGAATTATTATTATTATTAATTTCTTTTAATTTATGTTAAGTTGGTCCAACTATGACTGCACAGAGACGACTAAAGAGATAGATGGTGTTGCATTTCGGACATAATTCTCAACGAACTTTTTTTTACTAATCTATCAAATTTTAATAAAGTATTAATTTTTATTTAACACAATTGATTTATATATCTTCCTTGGCTACTAGCTGAGGAATCTCGCTACAATATCATGGATGTATGTTAATCGACAGTCAAATTAGTACTAAACAAGTGCAAATATTCTGGCCATATATAGTGTCTATTGACTTGTTAATAATTGTTTATTTTGCTTATTACCCCATCATGATGGCAATGTTAATGTTGGGGCATTTGCATCTATACTCGCTTTTTGGGTCATCTTTTAACACAAAAAAATTGCAAGTGTACCACTTTTCGGGTAACTTCAGATATACGGGCCTGAAGTAGCAAAGACAATCACGCAAACTTCAGTTCATAGTGCAATGGCAAACTTCAATTCAATAAAACTACATCTTGTTTTGGCTGAAGTTTTTGTTTTGTAATTGTTGAACTTAACATTCAAGGAGCTGAAAAGTTTGTTTAGTATTTGCTGAACTTCAGCATTCTAGGAGCTAAAGTTTGTTTTGTATTTGCTGAACTTCAGGATTCTAGAAGTTGAAGTTTGTTTTGTATTTGCTGAACTTCAATATTCTAGGAGCTGAAGTTTTTTGCTTATATTTGCTAAACTTCAGCATTCTTAGAGCTGAAATTCTAAACAACAATAAATTTAATAGATCATGATTAGCATCGATTGGTGCTGTTCATTTCAAAGATTAAAGAATGAAAAATATTTTCGACATGAAAACAAGTTACTACAAATAAATTAGAACCAAAAATCAATGTGCTTGTAAAGCTAAATATCTAAGAGGTTAAATTATTGTAAATATGACCAAACAGAACATAATGGGACAAGCAGATATATATATATAGATGAATCATCAGGTTAGAACGCATAACAATATCTCAAGCTTCAACATTCAGAAAACTGAGAAGAAGGAGGAGGAGAAAGAGGCCTGAAGTTGTTTAAACAATGAATACAAATTAAAACTTTTTTAAAAGGTGAGTATGAATAAATGGGGGCGTCCAAATAGAATGCCCCGTACAATTTTTACGCTAATATTATATACTTAATCCAGATTTAAAACATTTGAAATGCTAAGTTGCTGTGTTACTCTGTGATAATGAAGAATGGCTTGTTATCCTAGACTAGATTATCTTAGACTTTTCAAGAGCCGGAAAATTGTATTGGGTTGTTGGACGTCTCCTGCTCCTGCTCTTGGGGTGGGCATCGGTCGGTTAGGTCAGTTATTATGAAAGTACAGTTTGATTTATCGATTTTTTATTTTGTAATATTAATAACTAAATTCAGCCAAAGTATTTACGGTTTGGTACGGATTTTTCAAGGTTCGATTCGGCTATTTTTGGTTAAGTTTTTCGGTTATTAACGGTTAAGTGTTGAGTTGTCTTCACTCTTCCCCAAGATGCAAACTCCTCATTAGTGCTATGTTAAACACAAGGGCACATAAATAGTTTAGCAACGTTTGTTTAATAGAAACTGACCAGAAAGTTGTCTGGAAATAGAAATCTTTAAGTATCGTAATTTACAATTTCCTAAGAATGATCTTTCCCATCGAACACACTACTACAATTGTTTTTGCCATGATTTTAGCCTTTTTCCATGGAAAAGGATAAAAGATGAGAATGAAAAGACCCACAAAAAGAAAAAAAGGAGTGACTTTTGTATTAGTAAAAAGTCCATTTGAACATTTCCAGTTCTCATACCTTAACGAAAAACAGATCCTCCTAATTGGTTCGCGGTGAAAACTTTGAAAACGAAAAAGAGTTGTGGAAATTAGAGTCCGATCTAGAACTTAAATTTTATGAGGTCAATATTAATATTTTTAGCATTCAACCCGTTATATTTTATAACTTTAGGTTCAATCTACTATTTATTATAATTTTAATGAATTATATTAATTTATAAGATGCGTCAAAAGTTATGAGTTCAATTGAACCCGGCACCGAAAGGCTATATCCGCCCCTGATAGAAATTGGTTAGGTTAAAACATAGTAGACTATGGATGTTTGGTATGAAGGAAAATGTTATCATGGAAAATGAGTTGTTTTATCACTTATTTTCTCTTGTTTGGGCTAGTGAGTGGAAAACATTTTCCGAAAAATATTTTCTAGTGTTTGGTTAGAGAGTAGAAAATATATTTTTTAAGAAAATATTTTACTATGCTACTCCCCCGCCCCCCAAGTCTCTAAAAATTCACACAAACCCAAAGGAACTAATGTGATGTTTTACTTTTTACACAAAAATAACGTTGAAATTTGTGCTCCATATCTAAAAAAATACTCTTTTTTTGGTTAAAAAAGAAAGTACTCTTTTTACAACATAAAAATAAAGTATTCAATTTATTGAAATAAAAGAAAATACTTATTTTGTTGAAATGAAAAAAAATACCTGTTTTAGATCATGAAAAGAATTTTTTTTTATTGAAATAAAAAAAAATACTTTTTCTACACGAAAAGAAAGTATTTTTTGTTAAATTGGAAAAAAAAAAGTACTTTTTTATATCATGAAAAAAAATACTCATGAAAATTTATTTATAACATACAAAGAAAGTACTATGAATAATATTTTTATTTAGGGTGAGAGTGGGGTGGAGGGGATGGGGCGGGGGTTTGGGGCGGAGTTGGGGTTGGGGAGGGGTGGTGGTGGGGTGTAAGGTTGAGTTGGTGGGGATGAGGAATAGGGTGTGGAAGGTTGAGAAGGAGTTTTGGAAAATATTTTCACTTCTCTTATTAGGGAAAATATTTTCCTCCAATTAGAGAAAATGAAGTTTACGAGGAAAATATTTTCCAAATATTTAGGCCAACAAAATACGAAAAAATTAGAAAATATTTTCCGAAAAATATTTTCCTTTATATCAAACACACTCTATATATCTAAGAACTACATAAGTACTATTATTAACTTAGAATAGATCCTTATAGCCTGTTTGGCCAAGTTTTTTTTGGGCCAAAAGTGTATTTTTTTGCCAAAAGAATTTTTGGCCAAAAATTGAGGTGTTTGGCCAAGCTTTTGGAAGGAAAAAAAGTGCTTTTGAGGAGAAGCAGAAAAAAGTAGCTTATCTCCAAAAGCACTTTTCTGAGAAGCACTTTTGAGAAAAATACACTTAGAAACAGTTTTCAAAAGCTTGGTCAAACACTAATTACTGCTTAAAAGTGTTTTTCAAATTAGTTAGCCAAACACAAACTACTTCTCACCAAAAGCACTGTTTTAAAAAGTACTTTTGAGAAAAACACTTCTCAAAATAAGCTGATTTTAGAAGTTTGGCCATACGGACTATTATTTTGGTTGTAATAATAATAATTACTTTATCGACGTTGGAGAACTTACTAAAATTAACCAGAAATTACGGCTCGATTAACGTGAAAAGCACATGTTTTACAGAAATGGGCAATTATAAACGAAAAAATTTGATTACTGTTTCCTAATTATATAATTGGCAAATCATTGAGAAATTTAATAATTTATTCTAATTTTTAATGATTCGATTTGGTTTTGTTTTAACCGGGTTGGGTTTGGGTAGAACACCTAACCAAGGTTAAAATTATGTAGAGCAGGGTTAAGTTCGACCAATTGTCACGATTCAATTTTTCAATCTCGAAGATCGTGATGGCGCCTAACATTACTATTGTTAGGCAAGCCAGCGTTAGAACTCCTTTAGCCATTTTCCTTAAATATTTATTTAAACACAATAAAACGATCTAAAATAAACTAAATCTAATAATTTCCATAAATAACTTCATGAATAAAATAATAAATGAATAGATAAACTGAACCACGAACTAAACATATAACTCTAAGTCTACCTCAGGGTCTCGTGTCACAATTCACGAACTTCTACGAATACTACAAATAATAGGCTGAAAGAAATAATGTATCTGTTTTGAGAAAAATAAAACAATCTCTATAAAACTAAGAGAAGACACCAGGAATTCTGCGGACGCCAGCAGATCTACCTCGTATCTCCGAATAATGAATGACCGCTACTAAAGTCTTTAACGTTGGTTGGTACCTGGATCTGCACAAAAGAGTGCAGAGTGTAGTATCAGTACAACCGACCCCATGTACTGCGTAAGTGATGAGCCTAACCTCAAAGAAGTATTGACGAGGCTACGGCGGGGCATTTATAACATAACTTGTAAATATTGTAAAATAAAGCAGGAAAAATACTTCTAACTATACAGAACAATAAATTGAAACAATAAATAAAATAGCTCAGCCATTTTTTTTCAAATCTCAGCTATAACCAATTCTCACGTAAGTTTCCAATTTCCAAATTTCATCTTTAAAATAATCGTAGGTGCCAAATATGAGAAACAATAGAGTAAAATAGAAAGTTTTCCGTTCCTTGCATTTAAAATCAGTAAGTAATCAGTAAATCATATATATTCTCTCTTATTGCTCCTTGTTGCGGCGTGCAACCTGCTCCCACATGTCCTCCCTTATTCCTCCTCCCTATATTCATATCACCCTTATTTCTTCTGTTGCGGCGTGCAACCCGGTCCCACCTGTCCACCCTTATCACTCCTTGTTGCGGAGTGCAACCCGCTCCCACCAGACAATTTCACAACTTTATTTGTATAAGATTTCACAATTCAATCCACTGCCTTTCATATTAATAATTTTTCTCAACAAGTGTAATCAGAAAGTCGTATTACTCAAAAATCTCATCAATTATCATTTCACAATAAAACTAACCAAAATTTATAGATTTCGTAGAACACTGTCAACCAGCTCAACCTTTCATATATCACAATGAATCCAGGATAACAACTAACACTTACGAATTTCATAAAATAATGCTTAACAACAAGTTGATGAAGACAAGTAGACATGTAGGCATAGGAATCATGCAAACAAGTAAATGAGGAATCAAATAATTGGGGATAGGGAAGGGATCTTGTTAAATAGGAAATTTGGTGGTGCATAGATACTCGTCACCTCACCTATACATCTCTCACATGCAATTCACATAGCATTTAGGTTGGGATTCCTATTCCCACAACTCAAGGTTAAACCAAGTACTTACCTCAAATTTGTAGGCCACACACTGCTCAATTATAGCTTTTCCTTTTGAATCCACCTCCAATACACTCGAATCTTATCATAATTAACCTAATATCATTAATTAATGCTACAGAAAGTAACTTTACTGCAAATTATGCTTTTTCCTAAGTTTTCTCAAAAAAGGTTAAAACCCGACCCCGGGCCCGCTTGGTCCAAACTCGGAGTTCAGACCAAATTACGTTTACCCATTCACCCTCGAGCCTGGATATGCAATTAGTTTCGAAATTCGACCTCAATTCGAAGTAAAGATTCGATTTTTATAAAATTCCCTAATTCTACCCAAACCCTCAATTTTTACCCTGAAAATTCTTGATTTTTGATTTAAAAGCGATGAAAAATATTGGGTAATTGAAAGAGTAGAGTTTAGAATTGATAACCAACACTTTAGGGATGAACTTCGGTGAAGAAAATCGTCTCTAAGGCTTGGTAGTTCGGAAAATGGTGAAAGAAAAGGTTTTGTCTGTGTTTAACACTGTTTAAATATAGCTGGGCAGGCCTTCATCGCGTTCGCGTGGGCCTGCCCGCGTTCGCATAGGGTCCTGGCCAGTGGCCTACGCGTCCGCGTCTCAGGGCTCGCGTTCGCGGAGCTTTTCTCCTCAGGACTTCGTGTTCGCGGTCGGTAGGCCGTGTTCGCATAGGGTAAGACAAGCCCCCTCCCCCAGACCCAGTAACACATCGCGATCGCGGAGGGGAGGGTGCATTCGCATAGAACAAATATGGCCCCTCGGACTTTACTCTATGAGTTCGCGATAGAGGCAACGCGAATGCGAACGCGAAGAATTAAATAACTGGGAACCAGAAAATAGAAAACCAACAACTTTCGTAAGTGTAAAACACCCCGTGGACTATCTGAAACTCACCTGAGCTCTCGGGGCTCTAAACCAAACATGCACGCAAGTCTAAAAATATCATACGGACTAGCTCGTGCGATCAAATCATGAAAATAACATGTAAAACTATGAATTAAACCTCAAAACTCATCATTTTTCTCAAGAGCACTTAAAGTTCACAATTTCTCAACCGGACGTCCGAATCACGTCAAATAAACTCCGATTCTCACCAAATTTCACAGATAGAACGTAAACATTAAAAAAAATTGTACCAGGCTCCGGAACAATAATACGGGCCTGATACCAATGGTTTCAAATATTAATTCTCTTCTTTATTTCATTAATAATTCAGCAAAATAAGTTCTTTCAAAATTTGATATCTAAGGCTTGGGACCTCGGAATTAAATTCCGGGCATACGCCTAAGTCCCATATTTTACTGCGGACCTCCCGGGATCGTCGGAATACAAATCCGGGTCTGTTTACTGAAAATGTTGACCAAAGTGAACTATAATTAAATTTTAACTCTAGAAATTACTATTCTCATATTTTCACATAAAAGCTTTCCGGTATCACGCCGGGATTGTGCACGCAAATTGAGGTGAAAGTCTTAATTTATGGATATTAAGCCAAGATCATAGCCTTAATTTATAAAATGACCCATTGGGTCATCACACCAATAATGGCAGAACACATGGAAATGTGGGTCTATTCACTAATTATAAAAAACAATTAAAAGAAAATTTCAGTCGTTAGTCAAATAATTGCATAGATGGACCAAATGTGTAACAGTAGTGGCATGGAAGTAGAAAGCTTTTAACGGATGGCATCGATATGCCATATCTGTAAGTTGAGTGGCATTATTAGGCCTTTTCCGTAGTTTATAATACAGAGTGTATGTCAGATGAGTTTGGGTAAATTGGGTGGGCTTCAGAATTCAGATGGGTATTGGACTACAGATGGATAATAAGTTTTTGGACTCGTACCCAAAATTTTTTAGTTTTTCGGTTTAACCGAAACCCCAAAATCGTAAACCGCACCGAAAAAACAAAATGTAATAATTTAAAAACCGCGCACCGACCGAATAATCGAAATTCACGATTCGGCCGTGTAACGACTCGATCGGTCGTTCCGAGAGTTTAGCCATTTTTCCTATATTTCTGCTTTATTATGTTTTGTTTATTTCTTTTATGTTGTGTTGGGACGGTTGGATCGGGAGAAGAGTGATTGTGGAGAGAAATAAGACACTTAGTCTCTTAAGTTGGCTTTATAGTTAGAAAAGTCAACCATAAGTTGACTTATAGGTAAATGACCCCGGAATGTGGTTTTTATGGATCAGATAGCTTCATTAGGTGATTTGGGACTTAGGAGTATTTTCAGAATGTATTTTGGAGGTCTGGAGTAGAATATGTCTTGAATTGGCGAAATTGAGTTTTTGGCGCTTTCTGGTCGGCAATGGAAATTAGTTATCAGGGTCGGAATGGAATTTCGAAAGTTGGAGTAGGTCCGTAGTGCATTTGCGACTTGTGTGCAAAATTTGAGGTCAATCGGACGTGATTTGATAGGTTTCGACATCAAATGTAGAAGTTTGAAGATCTAAAGTTCATTAGGCTTGAATTGGGGTGTGATTCATGATTTTGATGTGGTTTGAGGTGATTTGAGGCTTCAAGCAGGTCCTTGTTATATTATGGGACTGGTTTGTGTAATTGGACGGGCCTCGGGTGTGTTTTGGGGTGGTTTCAAATCATTTCGGGCTATTTTTCAATAGTTGATGCTGCTGTCTGGTGTTGTTCTTCGCGTTCGCGAGGATCCTCTAGCGTATGCGAAGAATGATTTGACTTCACGGACTTTGCTCTTGCCATTCACGAAGAGATCCTCACGTTCGCGAAGAAGAAAAATCTCTGTTACGCATGTCTGAGTTTATAGGCTCATATCTCACAATCTATAAGGAAGGTGATCTAAAAACGAAAGTTGTAGCCCTTTCTGTCTAGGTTTTGGAACAGTAAACCATTTAGCATTTGGATTTGTGTACAAAGAGTTATGGCTGGTACACTACAAACTGTCCAGGAAGATGAAGAAGAAATTTGTGTTGCACAGGGCTGACTTTGTCAGCTTATATATCACAATATATAAAGAATTGGAAGATTACCCAAACATAAAATTGTAGATCTTTGTGTGTAGTTTCCAAAACATTAAACCATTTGTCATTTGGAATTTTGTACGAAACAGTATGGCCATTATACTATAGGCTATCTGAGAAGAGTTTGGAAATGGGTTTTGAGAGTTTTTGTTCATCGCGAATGCGATGGGTAGCCCGCGGACGCGAATAAGGAATATCTGGGCAGAATTTAAAGTTAAAAAATGAGGGTTTTGAGTTCATATCTCAAAATTTAATTGGGAGCTCGGTAGAAGGCGACTTTTTGGAGAGATTCTTGCGTGGGTGTTTGGGGTAAGTGATTCTTACCTAGTTTTGGTTAATTCCCATGATTATGCCTTTAATTTCATTATTTAATTTGTGATTTGAGGTGGAAATTGCATGAAAAGTGGAAGAAAGTTTGGGAAATTCTTTTAGGGGATTTGAATGGCCATTTGAAGTCGGATTTCGATGAATTTGATATGGGTAGACTCGTGAGTGAATAGGGATTCTAGTTTTGTGATTTTTATCGAATTCCAAGACGTGGGCCCGGGGATCGGGTTTGGCTAATTTCGGAACTTTTGATGTAATTCGATTATTTTCGAGTGGGCTTTGTTCCTTTAGCGTATATTGATGATATAAATTTGGTTTTGGTTAGATTCAGAGCAATTGGAGTCCGAGTCAAGAGGCAAGGGCATCGCAGATTAGGATTTTGGCCGGTTTGAAGTAAGTAACGATTGTAAATCTAGACGTGAGGGTATGAAACCCCGATATTTTGTATTGTTTTGATAAATGAGGTGACACACATGCTAGGTGACGAGCGTGTGGGCGTGCACCGGTAGGGATTGTGACTTGGTCCGCCCCTTAGCGATTATTAAGCCGTGTATTTGATTTGAAATCATATGATATCCCGTTTTTAGAGATTAATACTATATTTTTGGCTGTACGTCATGTTTGGGGCCTTGTGCCGACCTGTTTGGACCCTCAGGGGTATTTTACTACTATTCTCACACTGTTTTAATAGAAAATATTATCTCAGTCATGATTTATACTTGTTCACTATTTATTAATAATTATCACTCTGTTTTTAATTAATGAAAGATACTTTGGGCTGAGTCCCCGTGATTTGTGATGAGTTGCCCGAGTGGCTTGTGAGGATGATGATTGTGTAAGGCCGAGAGCCGAATTGTGAGGATAGTGATGGATCGGGTTGCACGCTGCATCAGTTATTATATAGATCGGGTTGCGCACCGCAACGGTTGGTATATGTTACCTATTGAGTGAGAGTGCTGAGTGTAAGCATTGTCTTATGAGTGTAGAGTCACGATTGACTGGTTGGCTTGCTCGAGAGGCTTTATTTGTGAGTGACAATGTGTCCGAGGGGCTGATATTATTATGAAACTACTGTTTTCACTCTTCTTTACACTGAGCCTCTAATGAAAACGTTGAACAAATGCTTTGTACGAGATTTTAAATGGAAACATGGAGATTTTATGAAAAATTCGGAATGTAGATTTCTGACTCGATTAAAATTATTTTCACTGTTACTTATTATATGGCTTTACATGATCTTTAAATGATCGTCACTGCACTCAAGTTTTTAGTTATAATTGTTACTTACTGAGTTGACGTACTCACGTTACTCCCTGCACCTTGTGTGCAGATTCAAGTGCCACGACTGAGTGAGAGCGCATTTGTTCTCTTTGGAGCCTTTCGGAGATTGCGAGGTAGCTGCACGGCGTCCGCAACCTCGCCTTTCTCTTTCCTATTTTGTCATTATGTACATTCTCAGACTTGTTTGTATTAAGGGAACATTACATATTTCTATTTCCTTTTAGATGCTCATGACTAATTATTGATGACTCTGGGTTTTAGGGCAGTGTTTAGATTTCTTACTTATCTCTACTTCTTGAAATGCTACAAATGGTAATTTTATGAATCGTCGGTTAATATTGAATTAAATGAAAAGTTCCTTATGTTATGTGTAGTCAATTGGCTAACCTAGTATCGATAGGCGCCATCATGACCTGGGTAGTTTTGGTGTCGTGACAAGTTGGTATCGGAGCTAGGTTACATAGGACTCACCGGTCATGAGCAGGTTTAGTAGAGTCTTGCGGATCGGTACTGACACGTCCGTACTTATCTTCTAGAGGCTACAGAACCCTTAGGAAAAATCTCACATTCATGAATTCTTGTCGTGAGAATCCATTTATTTAGCCAAAAGCGTAACTCTTTGAATCCCTTTTATGTATTCGAATGCGCACGTGAGCGCTCGGTATCAACTTTGCATGGACGTCTTATGATTTCCATGGTGAGGTGCGAGATGTGATTTTAGCATATTGATAATAGGAAAGTCTTGGGGACATGAGGCCGAGTTTATTCTCTGGCTTGAGTGCTGAGATTTCGACAATGTGACCGTGCATTTGGGACTTATATGTCTGTTTGTGTCCTTATCGGTGGGGTTTTGTGACTGGATAAATATGTGGCGAGTGTGATTCGATGGTGAGGTGCGTTCAAATTGTTGATTGTGACAAAAGGATTGGCTGGAAATGTGGCAAGAACTATTGAGTGTTTGATTTCTGTCTCGAGTTGGCATATGGCTTCAAGTTGTGAGTGTATTGGAAGACCTCTCATGTTGTTTAGTTATGGAGTGAAGCTTATCTTTCTGTTGTGTTATGAGTTCCTGGTGATGTTTTTTGGGCTGACCAATGCCTCAGTAGCGTTCATGTATTTGATTATCAGTGTATTCTAGCTGTATTTATACTCCTTCGTTATTGTATTCATTGATAGCAACCCTGGCGTACTCACGTAGCCAAGATGAGCATACTCAGCATTTGAGGAGGGTATTATACAGAATGATGGAGGAGAAGCTTTGTGAAAAGTTCTCCAAGTGTGAATTTTTGGCTCAGTTCAGTAGCATTCTTGGGGAACGTGGTGCCTAATGAGGGTATTCAGGTGGTCAGACGAGTGTGGAGAGAGCTTCTAGAAGCTCAAGATTGCTTTGACCACAGCTCCAGTGTTAGTTTTTCCATCAGCTTCAAGTTCTTATACCCCGTATCTTGATGCCTCGAGGATAGACGTTGGTTGTGTTTTTAATGCAAGAGGGTATAATGATTGCGTGATAGCTATGATTTTTGGAAGGGTATAGAGAGGATATCAGCTTGAGGCTAAGCAGGTGGGGTTATCTCCCGCGGGGTGTCCTGAGGTTGTGTGATCCTTAGGTGGTTTTATAACAAGTACTCCTTTACCAGTAAATGCTATATATTGTAAGTTGAGTTTATCGCTTGTGGAAGTTGGCACGGTTATTGCAATGGTGAATGCGAGATTGCAGATGAGTTGAGATGTTAAATGGTTTGATTTATATATGAGCTTATGAAGGATTTAGTTGAATCTCACTGTGATATGGCGGCGGTGTTAGTATGGGCATTGTGAGTTATTGATTGTTTTGATCTATGGCTTTGAGCCAAGTGGGGGAGGCTGCTAGTGATAAGTTGGTTGCAAGATTATGCGAGGTATTGGGTTTAGTTTGAGGTATACTGGCGAGTCAGTTATGACCTGCAGAAGTGGTGTCTGAGAAGACTCGAGTAATGGAAATTTTTGGATACAAGTGGTAATGTACTCTATGGGTAGATGGGTTTTATTGAATGATTGAGTTGTAACTGTAAATGGTGTAGTGTGTGCAGAGTAGGAATTTGCTTGGTTGCTTCGAAGTATGGGTTACTTCCTAGTATGTTGGTGCGTAAATGGGGTCAGGTCGTTTGATCTGTTTGATCAATTTAATTGAGATTTGGGTAGAGTCGATGACTCTCGATAATGGTTCTGATGGATTCAAGGTTATACATAACAATTGGGGATCTTCAAGGTGTGTATTTGGCTAGAACTGAGATTTACGTTGGAGGGTGTCAAGACTTGTGGCATTTCTACATTATCATGGATTCTACATATCAGTATCAGGAAAGTGAAGGTAATGGATTTAGATTCGCATGAAGTCTATTAAGGGTAAGTATTTTGAATGTGGTACTTTTGGGGATATTTGAGAGAGTATTCAGTGGCTTACGAGCCTTAGATGGTACGGTCTTATGCTTCGGTCTCGTATAGTGAGTCTAGGTTGAGGATTGTGGTATTATGGCAAGGAGAAGTATCAATTCGAAGGTAAGTCAGAAGGAACTTGGATAAATAGGACAACTTTGTAGTAGGTTGGATCGGCATGGTAAGAGATATGATTAGTTCTTTGGGTGTTTATGATGCAAATTTATTTTTGTACAGGTGTTTCTTAGCAATGATCTTGGGTTTTGGTGACCTGCGTAGCTTGGTTGAGTTAGAAGGATTCAGTCCTCACAGTTTGGTGTTGCACAAATGGGATTCAGATAGTTCCTAATGGTTTCTACCACGGTTAGAGATGTATATTTTCTACTGGCGTGAGGTGCGGGTGATGTATAGTGATTTTGCTTCTAAATGGGATCAGATGGAAAGTTCTTGGCTAGTTGGGTACGTAGTTGCTTGTCGCTCGAAAGGGATCATGAAGTTCTCATATTTATCATAGGATGGCATGGCGTATGCGGTATGTTGTGTAGAGTTGAGATTTGCATATGTAAGGTCACGGTTCAGTTCTGGAAGGAAGGTAAAACATTCTTAGGCAGCATTGGCAGTTTCAGATGACTAGTAGATGATATCACTATTGGGTGTCTTGATGAGGATATACATTTTAGAAAAGGCAATGTGTGGAGTTAAGAGTGCTTCATTGGTATTGCGACGCTCTCTTGTTGGATCGACTTCTGATATTCAAGGTTGCTTGGTGACACGGAAGAATTATAGGGGTATCCATCGTGGAATGATTGAGTATTAGGGGTGTGTTATATATTCGAGCGGTGGAGTTGGGATCAGATATGGTAATTTGTGCGCTTCATGGACATCGAGACTGAGAGTTCTCATAAATAGATTATTTTGTGGTTGTGGACTGTGAGGATGTGAGAAAAGCTAGTCAAATGTTAGTAAATGTTGATTCAGTCATTGTGAACCTTTGGAGAGTTATCTATCTGTTATGGGACCATAGTTGATTTAGGGTTATTGGTAAGCCTAGTATGGGTGTTTGTTCTGCACTAGGTCGGAATTGTTGACTCTGAATTGCAATTTTGATGGATTTACCATTCGATTTTCATTGAGTTTATTCATATTCTGGAGTGATCTATGAGTTACCCTTCCGGTGTTGCGAGGAGTGGTGATTGTTGGTTATATGCACATGTGGTGCGGATTAATTTGGGCTTTATAGCGGGATTTGAGTAAGGTAAGTAATTGGGTATTGCGGGATTGAGATGTATTGGTTATGTTCTTTCTGATTCGTGTGTCATGGTATCGTCTGATTCCCCCGTGGATATGGCAATGCACTTGGAGTACTTGATGTTGAATTGCGCATGGTTATTGATTTTGAGCAAGGTTGCTTGAAGTATTTCATGTGGACTAGCGTTTGGATGGGATCACACATTGTAGAGGAGTTATGTGGAGGTATTATCCTTGTTGTCAGATTCGTGTGTTTTGATTTTACGATGTGTGCCGGGCTCTTATCATGGTGTTGTGATGGTAATTGTTAATGGCAAGATATTCCTCTTGTGTGAATCTTTTCTATGATTTGATTTCGTGGGATGTTGCTATTGAGTGCACGAGTTGCACAGGTTATGGCTTTGGATTGTATTGATGCGTCATGTCATCAGAGTGGTCGTGTTGGATGAGAAGAGGTCATTGGGCCTAGAATGAACACTACCAGAGTTGACTACAACATGGTTGGAAGGATGATAACGGAATTTAGCTTGGAAATCTGCTATAGTTCCTGTCGGAGAAAGGGGGAGCTCCATGACTGGCTGATCGGACGAATGGTTGCTAGTTTCTACATGTTTCTTTGATCATCGACAATATATGAAAGTGTTAGAGTGAGACATTGCTTGATAAGAGGTTATGTATCGGTATTGGGTTGTTTTGAGCAGATATTGTGATTAGGAGTTATCGCTATGAGTGTTTGAGTCATGTGGTATATTATGCGATTACATCTTGGGTTACAAATATGGCTTCATACAACGTGTTCAGACTTATTCAGTTTATAGTTGTGGAATTTTGATCTTGTAAATTATTTCAGAAGTGGATATTTGGTTCTAAGGTTAATGGGTCAAGTTGGATTTTTAAATTTCAACTGTATTGTGCTATTGGACCTATATGGGATAGGGTGATGTGGGATCACCCCCGGGTATGTATATGGTAGGTTACACAGAAATTTTGGTATTTTTTTGGAACAACTCTGGGCACGTTCGAGGACAAACGTATGTTTAAGTGGGGGAGAATGTAACGACCCGATCGATCGTTCCAAGAGTTTAGCCCCGTTTCCCTTATTTCTGCTTTATTTTGTGTTATTCAGCTCTTTTTTTGTTGTGTTGGGACGGTTGGCTCGCGTTTAGAGTGATTGTGGAGAGAAATGAGACACTTAGTCTCTTAAGTTGGCTTTATAGTTAGAAAAGTCAACCGAAAGTTGACTTATAGGTAAATGACCTCGGAATGTGGTTTTTATGGCTCATCTAGCTTCTTTAGGTGATTTGGGACATGGGAGTGTGTTCGGAATATTTTTCGGAGGTCTAGAGTAGCATTAGGCTTGAATTGGTGAAATTGCATTTTTGGCGCTTTCTGGTCGGCAGTGGCAAATTAGCTATTGGGGTCGGAATGGAATTCTGAAAGTTGGAGAAGGTCCGTAGTGTCATTTTCGACTTGTGTGCAAAATTTGAGGTCAATCGGACGTGATTTGATAGGTTTCGACATCAAATATAGAAGTTTGAAGTTCTAAAGTTCATTAGGCTTGGGTGCGATTCATGATTTCGATGTGGTTTGAGTTGATTTTAGGCTTTGAGTAGGTCCATGTTATGTTATGGGACTGGTTTGTGTGATTGGACGGGGTCCCATGGGCCTCAGGTTTATTTCGGGGTGGTTTCAGATCATTTCGGGCTGTTTTGCAATAGTTGAGGCTAGTGCCTGGTGTTGTTCTTCGCGTTCGTGAGAATCCTCTAGCATTCGGGAAGAAGGATCTGACTTTAGGGACTTTTTTCTTCGCGTTCGCGAAGAAGAAAATCTCTGTTATGCATGTCTGACTTTAGAGGCTCATATCTCACAATCTAAAAGGAATTCGAAGGTGATCCAAGAACTGAAAGTTGTAGTCCTTTGTGTCTAGTTTTTAGAGCATTAAACCATTTAGCATTTGGATTTTTGTACAAAGAGTTATGGCTGGTACACTATAGACTATCCGGGAAGATGAAGAAGAAATTTGTATTGCACAAGGCTGACTTTGGCAGCTTATATCTCAAAATATATAAAGGAATTGGAAAATTACCAAAACGCGAACGGAAAGAAGGAATACCTGGGCAGAATTTAAAGTTCAAAAATGACGGTTTTGAGTCCATATCACAAAATTTAATTGGGAGCTCGGTAGAAGGCGATTTATGGAGAGATTCTTGTGTGGGTGTTTGGGGTAAGTGTTTCTTACATAGTTTTAGTTAATTCCCATGATTATGCCTTTAATTTCATCATTTAATTTGTGATTTATGGTGGAAATTGGGTGAAAAGTAGAAGAAAGTTTGGAAAATTCTTTTAGGGTTTGAATGGGCATTTGAGGTCGGATTTCGATGAATTTGATATGGGTAGACTCATGAGTGAATAGGGATTCTAGTTTTGTGATT
This sequence comes from Nicotiana undulata, assembly GCA_005239495.1. Lineage (NCBI taxonomy): Eukaryota > Viridiplantae > Streptophyta > Magnoliopsida > Solanales > Solanaceae > Nicotiana > Nicotiana undulata. Next base: position 99,854 of record ML264926.1, on the reverse strand, counting down.
TTTATCGAGTTCCGAGACGTGGGCTCAGTGGTAAGGTTTTTCCAATTTCGGGATTTTTGATGTAATTCAATTATTTTCGAGTGGGCTTTGTTACTTTAGCGTATATTGATGATATAAATTTGGTTTTGGTTAGATTCAGAGCAATTGGAGGCCGAGTCAAGAGGGAAGGGCATCACGGATTAGGATTTTGGCCGGTTTGAGGTAAGTAACGATTATATTGTGACTTGGTCCATCCCGTAGCGACTATTAAGCCGCGTATTTGATTTGAAATCATATGATATCCCTAGAATATATATATATATATATATATATATATATATTAAACTGAGAACTGCTACCCGACATGTACAAGTAAAATATACAACTCAAAGTATAAACAATTCCCAAAATCCAGTAGGTACAAGCCACAAGCTCTAAGGAAGTACTAAGTGAAGCACAGAATCAAGGAAAAATGATTTACAAGCAAAGAATCCTACAATTAGAGAATGAACACGGAAATCAAGGAAAAAACAGGCAATTCAACTATGCATCTTGTACAAATTACAATTAAGAGATGAGACACGTAAACATGTGAAATTAGGCTAAACATGATGGCTTCACGTGCTAGAATAACTCAATTAAGGCATAAAAAGGAAACTACTTAGCAAAGACCAAAATTTCAATATTTTGCACGTGTACGCACTCGTCACCTCGCGTACACGCCACTCACATATCATAAATTGTTGCATTAGTACCAAATCCTAAGGGGATTTTCCCCACACAAGGTTAGACAAGTCACTTACCTTGAACCAGATCAATCAGTCAATAAGAATGCCTTTCCCTAAACTTTCCGACTCCGAACAACCCAAATCTAGCCGAAAGAAATTATATACTGTGAATATAACTATAAAAACTAATCTAATTAATAAAATCATGACTTTACCAAGAAACTAGAAATCGCCCCAAAAAGTCGACCTGGGCCTACGTCTCGGAATCGGTAAAAGTCACAAAATCTGAGCACCCATTCATCCACGAGTCCGTCCATACCAAAGTTACTCAAATCCACTACCAAAACCTCGATCAAAACCTCAAAACTCGGTCTACGAACCTTGCACCTTCCC
>ML264926.1:70849-98630 GCA_005239495.1 Nicotiana undulata | reverse complement strand
CCCCCCTGTTTTTTTTTTCCTCTTTATGTGTGTTAAGGAGACCCCTTTCCCTGCCCCCCCCCCCCCCCCCCCCCCCCCAATTTCACAACACAAATCCTTAATGAATAAATTAATGATAGATTAGTGGAATATAATAATAAACAAGTGAAGAATCTATACCCAAATATTTACTCAGAAAATCCCTCAAATTCTAGCCTAAATCCGAGCTCTCAGTGTCCTAAAAATATAAATGAGAAAATCCTCGATTTTGAATATTTAAGTTATGCTCAGGTGTTTCCTTCTTCACAAACGTAGAACTTACCTCGTGTTCGCGAAGCACAAAATGTCACTTCCCAACAAAACCTCTTTCATGAACACAAGGTCTCATTCGCGAACGCGATGCACACCGCCCCCAGGCCTCCGCGAACGCAGAGCCTTTCTCGCGAACGTGTAGGCTTAAAGCCTGATGCCCCACTGACCGCTCATCTACGCGAAGGCATACACTCTCGCAAATGCATGGACCTAAGACTCCAAATCTTCATGAATGTGGGATCTACATCGCGAACGCGAAGGAAAAAATCCCAGTAACACTCAAACTCCTCTACGCGAACGCGGGAGCACCTTCGCGAACGCGTAGAAGGAAACCAGACACAACAATTTTAAGCTTCAGCCAACTTCCAAGTCCAAATTCCAATCTGTTAACCATCCGAAATCCATCTGAGGCCCCCAGGACCTCAACTAAACACACCAACAAGTCCTTAAACATCATACAAACTTTTTCGAGCCTTCAAACAACATCGGACAATGCTATAACCACAGACCGCACTCCAATTCAAGCTTAATGAACTTATAGACTTATAACTCCCACATTCGATGCTGAAACCTATCAAAACACGTCCGTTTGACCTCAAAATTTTCACACAAGTCACACTTGAAATTACGAACCTAGTCACACAAGTCACATTTGACACGTCCTAGTAAGATTAGCTCGTTTCTAAAGGCTCACCGGATGGTTAAGAACAGATGCGATGCGTATCTAGCGTATGTGAGTGATTTCAATATTGATACTTCTAGAATTAAATCAGTTCTGGTAGTAAGGGATTATCCAGATGTATTCCCGACAGATCTTTCGGGCATGCTGCCCGACCGGGTTATCAATTTTTGTATTGACTTGTCACCGGAAATTCAGCCCATTTCTATTCCACCATATCGTATGGCCCCACCAGAGTTGAAAGAGTTAAAGGAACAATTGCAAGATTTTCTTGGTAAGGGTTTCATTCGGCACAATATATCATCTTGGGGTGCTCCGGTCTTATTTGTAAAGAAGAAGGATGGTTCTATGTGCATGTGTATTTATTATCATCAGTTGAACAAGGTTACAGTGAAGAATAGGTATCCATTGCCATGTATTGATGACCTATTTGATCAGCTACAGGGTGCTAGAGTGTTCTCCAAAATTGACTTGTGCTCAGGCTATCATCAGTTGAAGATTCGGAGCCAGATATCTTGAAGACTGCCTTCAGGACTCACTATGGTCATTACGGGTTCCTTGTAATGTCATTTGGTCTAACCAATGCTCCAACAGAAGTCATGCACTTGATGAACATTGTATTCTAGTCCTATTTTGACTCTTTTCATCATTGTGTTTATTGACGACATTCTGGTGTACTCCTGGAGATAGGAGGATCATGCGCAACACCTGAGGATCGTGCTCCATACCTTGAGAGAAAAGAAGTTATATGCAAAATTTTGAAAGTGTGAATTCTGGCTTGATTCAGTAACATTTTTGGGTCATGTTGTGTTGAGTGAGGGGATTAAGGTAGATCCAAAGATGATTGAAGTAGTGCAGAGTTGGCCTAGACCTTCTTCAGCTACGTAGATTTAGTATTTTCTTGGTTTGGCAGAGTATTACCGTTGATTAGTAGAGGGTTTCTTATCTATTGCTGCACCTATGACCAGATTGACCCAGAAGGGTTTCCGTTCAGGTGGACCGAGGAGTGTGAGGAGAGCTTTCAAAAGCTCAATACTGCTTTGACTACAACCCCTGTGTTGGTGTTGCATTCGGGTTCGGAGTCTTATACTGTGTACTGTGATGTGTTGCGTATTGGTCTCAGCGTGGTGTTGATGCAGGACGGTAGGGTGATCTCCTACCAGTCTAGACAACTGAAGGTGCATAAGAATAACTATTATGTCCACGACCTTGAGTTAGCAGCTATTGTTCATGCCCTGAAGATTTGGCGGCACTATTTGTATTGTGTCCTTTGTGAGGTCTATACCGACCCCCAGAGTCTACAACATCTGTTCAAATAGAAGGATCTTAACTTGCGTCAACAAAGGTGGTTAGAGTTGCTTAAGGACTATGATATCACCATTCTATATCATCCCGGGAAGGCCAATATGGTGGTCGACGCCTTGAGTCGCAAGGCAGAGATTTTGGGCAGTTTAGCATATCTACCGGTAGCAGAGAGGCCATTAGCTTTGGATGTTCAGGCCTTGGCCAACCAGTTTGTTAGATTGGATGTTTCTGAGCTGAGTCATGTTTTGGCTTGTGTGTTTCTCGGTCTTCGCTATTTGATGGCATTAGAGAGCATCAGTATGACGACCTCTATCTACTTGTCCTCAAGGATACAGTTCATCACGGCGATGCCAAATAGATCACTATTGGGGATGCCAACGTGTTATTGATGCAAGGCAGGCTATGTGTGACCAATGCAGATGGCTTGCGTGATTTGATTCTCCTAGAGGCTCATAGTTTGTGGTACTCTATTCATCCGGGTTCTGCCAAGATGTATCAGGAATTTAGGAAACACTATTGGTGGAGGAGAATGAAGAAGGACATAGTGGAATATATAGCTCGGTGCCTAAACTGTCAGCATATGAAGTATGAGTATCAATGGTCAGGTGGATTGCTTTAGAGGCTAGAGATTCCAGAGTGGAAATGGGAGCGGATTACTTTGGATTTTGTTATTGTCTCCCACAGACTCGGAGGAAGTTCGATACAATATGTGTAAATATGGATGATTGACCAAGTTAGATCATTTCATTCCAGTTGTGACCACTTATTCTTCAGAGCAACTGGCTCAGGTCTATATTCGCGAGATTTTCAGGCTTCATGGAGTTCCAATATCTATCATCTCTGACCGGGGTACAAAGTCTACATCGCTGTTCTGGAGGGTCGTACAACATGAGTTGGTCATGCGGGTGGAGTTGAGTACAACATTTCACCCTCAAGCGGACGGGTAGTTTGAACGCACTATTCAAATATTGGAGGATATGCTTCGTGCGTGTGTGATGAAGTTTGGGTGTTCTTAAGATCAGTCCTTGTTTCTTGCAAAGTTTGCCTACAACATCTACCAGCCGAGCATTCAGATGGCTTTGTATGAAGCTTTGTATGGGAGACAGTGTCGGTCTCCAATGAGTTGGTTTGAGCGGGGTGAGCCTAGGCTACTAGGTACAGACTTGGTTCAGGATGTTATGGAAAAGGTTAAATTAATTCAAGATCAACTTTGTACAACCCAATCCAGACAGAAGAGTTATGCAGATTGGAAGGTTTACTACATTGCATTCATGGTTGGGGAGCGGATCTTGCTCCGGGTTTCACTCATGAAGGATGTTATGAGGTTCGTGAAGAAGGGAAAATTAAACCCAAGGTATATCAGGCCATTTGAGATACTTTAGAGAATTGCAGAGTTGGCCTATAGGCTTGCACTACCACCTAGTCTAGTTGCGTTCATCCAACATTCCATGTTTCTATGCTCTGGAAGTATCATGGCGATCTATCTCATGTTTTGGATTTCAGCTCACTCCAGTTGGACAAGGATTTGTCTTATGTTAAGGAGTTGTTGGCCATTTCGGACAGGCAGGCTCGAAAGTTAAGTTCGAAGAACATTGCTCAGTGGAGGGGTCAGCTAGTCGAGGAGGCGACTTGGGAGACCGAGCATGATATGCGTAGCCGTTATCCTCATTTTTTCACCACTTCAGGTATGTCTCCATACTCGTTTGAGGCCGAACGTTTGTTTTAAGAGGGGGATGATGTAATGACTCAGCCAGTCGATTTGAGTGTTTTATCCCCCATCCCTATTTATTGCCTCCTCTATGCTATGTTGTGGTTATGTAACATGTCCGGGTGTTTGGTTTTGGTTTTGGGTGAGTTTCAGAGTGAAATGGGACACTTAGTCCCTAAATTAGAGGTTTGAGTTATTAGAGTTGACCGTAGTTTGACTTTGGTGAAGACGACCCCGGAATGGAATTTTGATGGTTCTAATAGATCCACATGGTGATTTTAGACTTTAAAGCGCGACCGGATATGGATTTAGAGGTCTGTAGGTCGTTTAGGCGTGATTTGGCGAAGTTAGGAAAATTAAGGTTTTGAAGATTTGGAAAGTTTGACCGGGAGTTGACTTTATTGATATCGGGTCGGATCCCGATTCCTAAAATTTAAATATTTCCGTAATTTCATTCATGACTTGTGTGCAAAATTTGGAGGCAATCGGAGTTGTTTTGGTATGAATCGACATTTGGTTTCAGAATTTGGAAGTTCATAGTTCATAAACTTGAATTTGGGTTGTGATTCATAGAATTTGTGTTGTTTGATGTGATTTGACTCTTCAAATGTGTTCGTATGAAGTTTTAGTACTTGTTGGTATGCTTGGTTGAGGTCCCGGGGGCCTTGGGAGTAATCCAGACTATGTTCGCCGTAATTCAGATCATTTAGGAATTGTTGAAGTTTTGGTTGTTCTCAGGTCTAGTTTCCTTCTATGTGATCACGAGGTTACTTCCGCGATCACGAAGGGATTTTTGTGGAATTTTGGTATTTACTCTCCGCTTTCGCAGAGAGAGGGTTGCGATCGCGGAAGTGGTGAAGCTTGTTCTTCGCGAACGCGTAGAGGGGATCACGTTCGCGTACAAGGAAGTGAGGCAAACGGGTCACGCAAAGTTGTTCTTCGCAATCGCATGGGCATGTCCTACGTAGGTCTGTGTATTAGTGATCCGTGTTCGCGTGGAGTCAATCGTATTCCCGAATTCCATTTTGGGGGCATCTTTGTTTTGTTCTTCACGATCGCGAAGGAAATTCTACGATCATGATGTGTATACCGCTAGACAGCAAAACTTAAGTTTGGAATCAAGGGCTTATTTCATATTTTACATTTTGGACTTTGTGAGCTCGATTTGAGGCAAACTTTTGGGGGATTTTCAAATAGAACATTGGGGTAAGAATTCCTAACTCAATTTTGGGTAATTTGCATGAATGCATTGATAATTTTATCATCTAATTAAGGATTTGAGTTGGAAAAATTGGTAAAAAATGGTAGAACTTCTTAGACTAAATTTTTGAGTTTTGAAAGGAGAATTGAGCTAGGATTTGAGTAATTTTTATACAGTTGAACTCAATATCGAATGGGTATTCGGATTTTGTAAATTTGGTCGAATTCCGAGATGCGGACCCTGGTTTGACTTTTGGGTGACTTTTTAATTCTTCGCAAAGATCATAATTTCGTTGTTTGAATTAGTTTCCTATAGTTATATTTATAGTGTGAAATTATTTTGACTAGATTCGAGCAGTTCGGAGTTGGATAATTCAGGGAAAAGCCTTGTAGTTGATTGATTTAGCGTGGTTGAGGTAAGTGACTTACCTAACCTTGTGTGGGAGAATTACCCTTTTGGAATGGTATTGTTTGTGATAATTTTGATATGTGAAAGCCGTGTACGCAAGGTGACTAGTGTGTACACAGGCTAAATGTGGAAATTTCCAGTTTTAGCTTTGTGGATTCCTTCCATGCTTTAATTGAGTTGCCTTAACATGTTATAGTTGTCATTCTTAGTCTAACTTCACATGCCTACTTGTCTTATGTCTTACTTGCTAATTGCACTACATATTTAGTTGAAGATCTTATTTTCCTTTATTCAGTAATCATTATTTAATTGTTGAATTCTTTACTTGAATTTCTATTCTTGGAAATGTGTTAAGTAGTGAAATATCTTTCAATTGAGTTATTCTTTCGGTTGTTATTGTTGAGATTCTGTGTACATTGTGGTTGAGTCGAGGGCTCTTTGTTGTGAAATTCTGTTATTGTTTGGTTTCTGTGGAAAGCTGTGATATTGGGATCTTGAGGTGTGATTTGTGTTACATTGTGATATTGATACGCATGTGGTGGTATAAGGTCTGTGTGTTGAAACACATGCGGTGAGATAAGGTGGGCTTGATGCACGTGGCATGTAAAGAAACTAATAGAAGCCATGCGGTGAGATAAGGTGGGCTAAAACGTGGGACGCTATTTCGAAAAATATAATTTTCAATATTTAATGTAAAGGCCCCCGCAGTAATATAAGGAAAGACTGTGAGTTACTTTTGTGATTTAGGACTACAAGGCAGTACCTCGGTAGTGGATCTTGTTGATCTTTCTTTATTTGTTGTACTTATCTAGGTTGTTTGTTTCCTTAACATGTCAATCCTTGTTTCCTTCCGTGTTGTATTATTTGCCTTGATTGGGTGTAGTTAGATTTTGGTAAAATCCTTATTTATTTCATTTCCATAGTTATTACCATTTTATTGTTACATCTTTTGCCCTATTTTTTATTATTATTCTAGTAGGGCCTTGACCTGACGTCGTCACTACCCTACCGAAGTTAGGCTTGGCACTTACTGTGTACAGTTGCGGTGTACTCATACTACGCTTCTGCATATCATTTTGTGCAGATCCAGGTACTTCTTATCAGTACCGACATTAGTGACCTGAGTTTGAATTGGAGACATCAAGGTACACATTCCGCGTCCGCAAGCCTCAGAGTCCCCTTCTATCCCTTTTTATAATTTTCCTTCTTTACTAGATACAGTTGCATAGGAATGATTTCGTATTGTCTTAGAGGTTGTGACTTGTATTACTCAGGTTTTAGGCTATTGTATACACTTTGAGCTGTAGAGATTTCCCTTTTTATATATTTTTTTGAGTTTTTGAGATTTTAGATTACAGTTTTCATTCACTTCTGCATGTTTGTTAGGCTTACCTAGTCTTAGAGACTAGGTGCAGTCACGACATCCTACAAACAGAAATTGGGGTCCTGACATCATATTTCCATTGGCTCAAAAGATGCCTTCTGAATTTCTGGAGACTTCCACTCTCAGAAAATATTTTAGTCTACCCAAATCCTTCATGTGAAAGCATTTGCCGAGATATGTTTTGAACTCGCAGATAGCCTCAGGTTCATTCCCAAAGATAATCAGATCATCAACATACACAAGGATATTTACTCGAACTTCACCCTTTATCAGAGTAAAAAGAGAGTATTCAGAGTATGAATGCTTGAAACCATAGTCCTCCAAAGCAGCCGACAACTTAGAAAACCAACACCTAGGCGCTTACTTTTACCCATAAAGGGACTTCCAAAGTCTACACAATTTTTCTAGACTTGCAACTCGAAACCGAGGAGGAAATTTCATATATACCTCCTCCCAAAGTTCCTCATGCAAGAAGGCCTTATGTACATTCATTTGATGTAACTCCTAATTCTTTGTTGCTGCTACAACCAAAAACGTGGGTACAATCACCATCTTTTCCACTGGGGTAAGCGTTTCATTATAGTTGATCCCTTTTACTTGATGATTCCTAAGAATAACTAGTCGGGTCTTGTGACGCTCAAATGTTCCATCACAATTGTACTTTATCTTGTTAAACCCACCTACAACCGAAAGCCTTTTTGTTAGGAGGTAGATCCTCTATTACCCATATTTTGTTATTCTCTAGTGCCTGTACTTTTAATCTCATTGCTTATCTCCACTTCCCATCTTTAATGGCATCAAAGAAATGAGCTGGTTCATGAGCTACAGTGATTGCTGCAAGGAAATCCCTTTGTTTTATAGAGAATTTATTGCAATTCACATATTGTGTTAAAGGATAAGGCGTAAATGAGTGGTGCTATAAAGTGGATTTAAGACAAGATGGACTCAAATTATGGAAAACATTAGTAACATAATCACGCAATCTGACTGGTGTGTGTTTTTGTCGCTGTCTGCATCCAACTGTTCCTCCTATATTATTTCATCTTCCTCACTTTTGGCCCCCATCTCCTGATGAATATTTTCCTATATCTCGGCTTTGTGGTGATCCTCTACGTCAATCTCGTCTTCACAAGCTTGGACCGATTCACTTCCCCCCTCCCCCCGCCTTATACTCCTCATTCTCTTCTAGTTCCTCCACATGCATTTCTTTATTTTCGTCCCTGCTAGAGTTATATGTTAATAAAGTGAAAGAGAATTTAGTCTCATAGAAATCAACGTCTCATGAAACAAGATATTCTTTCTTCTCTAAATCATACACCTTCCAACCCTTCTTTCAATAGGAATATCCATGAAGACACGACTACGATTTCTACTAAAAAATGTATCACCCTTCCTCCCTAAGTTTCGAGCATAACATAGCGAGCCAAATACTCAAAGATGTCCATGATCAGGTACCCGACCATATAATAATTCATAAAGTGTCTTTCCATGCAACATTGAAGAAGGAGTTCTATTAATCAAGTGATTAGCCGTCAAAACACATTCCCCCAAATTTCAATCGGCAAGTTATCTTAAGAGCGCATGGCCCGGGCTACATTCATGATATGAGCATGCTTCCTTTCCACTCTCCCATTCTGCTGGGGTGTTCCTGTACACGAAGTTGTAAAGCAATCCCACATTCAAGAAAATAATTTCCCATGCATGTAAATTTTGTTCTATTATCTCTCTTGAAAGTTTTAACTCTCTTATTGAATTGTTTGTCTATCATAGCAAAGAAATTCTTTATAGTTTGCAATATTTATTTCTTATCAATCAATACCAAAGATCCACACAACACGCGAGTAATCATCTAAAATGTAAAAAATATGATGCACCACAGAGAATTTTTTCGATAAGGTCCCCACAAATCACAATGAATAAACTCAAAAATGCTAGAAGCTCCATTATTACTCAAAGAAACTTTGTCTCTTGTTTGGTTAGCCCGATAACATACATCGCAACTTTTATCCAAAATATCATTGTTTTTTCTCTAAAATCTACGACAGGAATTAATTTGGCCACTTATTGATAGGGATGGCCCAAACTCATATGCCAAAGATCTAGAAAGCCTATGGTACATATCTACTTAGCACTCAACAGTGAGTGAAAACGGTCGTTGGAAGAGTAGTACCCAGCAAGAGTCGGTGTCGATTTCCACAGGGAGCTTAAGATGGGTGTTAGGGGTATACACTTGACGAGAGCAAATGGAACAACTAAATTGTACTTACAAACATACGGTTTTGATTTCTACTTCTAAATTAACTATAACAAGTATAAGCTAAAGAGAAGAAACTAGAAAGCGAGTGATTATTTTTGTTGTTTTTCCAAATAGTTAAAAAGCCCAGAGATGTGATTTTAACCTAGGTTTTCACCTAATGGGTTAAATACGTTAATACTTATTTTATTAATCGGAGTGTATTATAGCTCTCAAATCTATGTTACCCACTCAAATACCTCTCAGTCATAGAGTGGTTTTGCCCAATTTGCTTTCTCAAGCCCAAATGGGAATCAAGCTAAATAGTTTATATGAGCTCAAGTCGGGTTCTCACTATCTCTAGTTCAAACCCTTTAATTAGGCTAATCAAACTCTTAATTAGACCAAATTGTTAGCCAAGTTTTCTTAAACTAGGTCTCTCTTTCTAAAGAAAAGACTGTTGGCCCAAGTGAAGTTTGGTTTTGAAGATTGACAAATGAAGCTCAGGCATGAACCAAGCCCATCCCTTGTGTGCATAGACACGGGAAAATTCGCGCATATGGGATGCACGTGAAAGATATAAGCTTAACTTCGTATAATTGATATCTCCTGATTGAAAAGGTTGCATAATTGATAAGGAGAAAGACTCCTTACTCAAAGAGAACACTATCCAAGATAAGGGAGAAGTTAGAAGTTGAGAACAACTAGAACTCTTCCACCAAGGAAGAGTAGCATTATAACTCTAGTTGTTTCATCATATACTAAATCTATATATTACAGGATGTTCTCATTCTATAGGAACGCACAAAAGCAGAAGTTAAACGTGAGTTGAGAGCACAATAGCAAGGCATTTTGCAAGCAATTCGTGTGTGATTAAAGTGTGCAAACCTGAAGTTACATGAACCAGATAGAAAAACCAGTTCCAAGGGTCTGTCTTTTATTCTATTTCAATTGTAGTAGGTGCTTTCATATTGTACCTTTCAGATTTATCTAGAAGTAATTATAATAGGTACTCAGAGTATTCAAGTTAGAGTAAACTTGAAGTTTTCGCAACAGTTAGAGGCTGGTTTCCACAACGGGATTAGTGTTAATTCTTAGGTTTACAAAGTGTTTTGTAAATGCTGTTTTAGCTCAGTGATTTAGTGAAGTGTTTGGGAAAATCCTACCAAGAAGTAGGTCGTGGTTATTTTCATTTTTAGAGCCAGGTGTTTTCTGCGTAAAATACTTGTGTTCTTTATTTTCATTTATCATTTCAACAATAGTAGGTTAAGGAACACTTTGAAGAACCAGGTACTTCCATACTCAGTTCAAAACGAAAAATTGGAGACCATACAAATCACCCCCCTTCTTGTGTGGTATTGAAGTATAAAACATCAATTCGTATCAGAGCGGGCTATCCTTGAAGAGGCTAACACCTTAGGAGAAGATCAAGATGAGTGTACCACCTGGAAATTGGGAAGGGCAATCCACTGTTAGGCCACCACTTTTCAACGGCCAGTACTACTCCTGGTGGAAAAACAAAATGAGAGACCACATCATAGGAGAAGACTATGAGCTATGGAACATTGTCACTGATGGTCCTCTGGCTGCCATGAAGAAAAACGCTGAAGGAGTAGATATTCCAAAGACAAGAGCTGACTGCACTGCGGAGGACTTGAGGAAATGGGAGAAGAATGCTAAAGCTAAGAAATGGATTATTTGTGGACTTGGTCCAGACGAGTACAACAGAATTAAAAGTTGTACCACTGATAAGGAAATTTGGGACACTCTACATGTGGCCCATGAAAGAACACCTCAAGTGAAGAGGTCCAGAGGAACTATACAATATTCTCAATATGAGAATTTTACCATGAAGGAAGGGAAAACCATCCAAGAGATGTATACAAGGTTCACTACATTGACAAGTCAATGAACTAAAGTCTCTTGGAAGGATTATTCCTGAAGAAGACAGATTTGAGAAGATTTTGACAAGGGTTCTGCCAGTTACTTGGGAGAGCAAAATCAATACCATCAGGAATCAAAGAACATTTCCACCCTTAAGTTGGATGAGCTAATTGGAAATATCACTGCTTATTAACTTAGGAGGAAAACCATGAAGATGGACATACCCAAGAAGGAAAGAATCCTGGCACTCAGAATCACTGGAGGTTCTGATCTAAAAGATGATTAAATGGCTATGATCACATAGGATTTTAAGAAGTACCTAAGGAGAGGAAATGGTCCTTCAATAAGTGAGAGATACAACAAGCCAAAGGTTCCTGAAAAGCAAACCAATGAGGGATGTTACAAGTGTGGAAAGGCTAATCACCGCATCAAGAACTACCCTCGATAGGAAATTTAATAGAAGAAGGAGAGAGCTAAACAAAGAAACAGGAAGAATGAACATGTTCAACCCAATAAGAAAAAAAGATCAACAAAGGATATGGTTTCTTCTTGGGGAGAAAGTTCAGATGATGAAGATGGAGATGAACAAGCACTTATTGCCATTAGAGAATCTGACGAGGAATTCTAAGGTAAGTGTAATTCATCTCAAAGACAAGATTAAATTTTTGTCTAAAGGAAGGCTATATTAGTTACTTCTAGATTTAATTGATGAATCTGAGGATGTAAATAATGAAGTGGAACAACTGTCTAAGAAATGTGTGATTTTGAAAGCAAACTGTAAAAATTTGGAACTTAGGGTTAGTGAAACTATAAGTGAAAATACTGCTTTAAAGAACTAGGTTCATGCACTTGAGTGAAATGTTCTAGAACTTAGATTTGAAAATCTAAAACTGAAATTAGGAACTGGTAAGAAGACAGTTGATTGCACACAACTCACTCTAGAAGCAAATGTAGGTAAACTAAAAGATGAGTTATATAAGAAGGATGAGAATGAAAGAACCCCGAAAGAAGACTTGATAAGGTTGAGCATGCGTTAGATCGAACATGTAAATGGAACAGGTCCTCCGATGCACTTTCATGGATACAGGAACATCATATAGCAATAGAAGAGGACTTGGCTTTGGGAATCTGCCACCTAAATGGGATCCCAAAAGCAAGTACCTTACACTTCTTGAGAACAAGATTTGCACTCACTGTGGTAAAACAGGTCACTATAAAAGTGAATGTACTGCAAAAGAAAAGGCAAGTCAAAAGAACAAAGAATATGTTCAAGCGAAGAATAGGTTACCAAGTTGGTCTAAAAAGAATTTAATTCATCATTTTGCCTATAGAAAGGGACCCATACTAGTTTGGGTTCCTAAGACTAACCCCTGATTTCCTTTTGAAGGTCCAAGTGAAGGGGAGCAACCAAATATGGTACATGAATAGTGGATGCTCAAAGTATATGACAGGAAGCAAGAACTAGTTCCTTTGACTTGAGGACCTCAAAGGAGGTAATGTCTTCTTTGGAAATGGGAATAAAGGTGAGATCAATGGGGTTGGAAAGGTATGTAAGACTGATTCTCACTCTATTGAGAATGTCTACTTGATAGATGGGCTAAAGTACAGTCTAATCAGTGTATCACAATTATGTGATAGAGGTAACCCGGTAGCATTCACCTCTACCAAATATTTTGTTATTAATCTTACCACTAACAAGATTATTTTGCAGGGAAAAAGAGTGAACAATATATATATATATATATATATATATATATATATATATATATTACAGATCTGTGCACACTTTCAGAAAATGAAATCACATGTTTAAGTGTGTTGGATAATGATCCCCTCATTTGGCACAAGAGACTTGGACATGCCAGTTTGAGTCAACTCAACAAATTAGTCTCCAAGGACCTGTTGATAGGGTTGCCTAACATCAAGTTCAAGGAAGATAATGTTTGTGAGGCTTGTGCAAGGGGGATTCAGGTAAGATCCTCTTTCAAATTCAAGAAAGTGGTAAGCACCTCCAGGACGATGGAACTGGTCCATATGGATCTGTGTGGTCCTATGCGAACATTAAGTAGATATGGTAAAAGATATTTGATGGTGCTTGTTGATGATTACTCTAGGTTTACTTGGAAATTGTTTTTAACATCTTAAGATGAAGCATTTGACATGTTTACTTTTTTTGTTAGAAAAACTCAGAAACAACTAGGTAATCAACTTGCATCAATTAGGTCTGATCATGGCACTAAATTTGAAAAGGCTAAATTTGCTGAATTTTGTGATGAGCATGTCATAGATCATAATTGTTCTGCTTCTAGGACTCCACAAGAAAATGGAGTAGTTGAAAGAAAGAATAGGACACTTGAAGATATGGCTAGGACTATGTTTCTTTCTAGTAAACTACCTCATACTTTCTGGGCAAAAGCTGTAAACACTGCATGCTACATCATAAATAGGTGCATGACTAGAACTCTTGTAGAGAAGACTCCTTATGAGTTACTTAAAGGAGAGAACCGAACATATCCCATCTTAGGGCATTTGGATGCAAGTGCTTTGTGCATAATAATGGTAAAGACTACCTAGTTAAGTTTGATCCCAGAAGTGATGAGGGATATTCTTGGGATATTCATCGCATATAAAAGCTTATAAGGTTTATAACAAAAGCAGTGTGTGTGTAGAAGAAAGTGTTCATGTGGTTTTTTATGAAACTAACATTCTTCCTGAGAGGCAGGAACATGTTGATGAAGAAATTGGGCTGGTAAGAAATTCAAATGAAACCACAGCCCAGACTGAAGCTGCACTATAGGAAGGAATGGGTGATGAAACATGTTCTTCCACCCAGTGCAACATGATAGGGGGAACATAACAAAGAGGATATGACTCTAAAACCTCAAGGGAACATGTCCATGAATCTGTTCCACAACAACAAAACATGAAAGGAACATCAAGGGGAAACCAATTGGTTGTGAAATCTTAGAAGTATCAAAATTCTCATTCCATTGAGAACAAAATCACTAATCCAACCTCTGGAATCAAAACCATATCCTCATTAAAGAATCTTTATGCTTTTTGATGTTTTATTATCTCTTATTGAACTTAAAATTGTTGTTGAGGCTTTGCAGGATGCTGACTGGGTAAAACCAATGCAAGATGAACTCAACCAATTTGAAAGGAGTCAAGTTTGGACTATGGTACCCAGACCCAAGGAGATATCAGTAATAAGCACAAAATGGGTCTTCAGAAACAAACTCGATGAAGATGGAATAGTTACAAGGAACAAGGCAATATTGGTGGTTCAAGGATATAGCCAAGAGGAGGGCATAGACTATGATGAAACCTTTGCTCCAGTCGCATGGTTGGAAGAAATAAGACTCCTCATAGCCTTTGTTGCTTACGTGGAATTCATTCTTCACTAGATGGATGTCAAGAGTGCCTTCCTTAATAGCTATCTAAAAGAAGAAGTGTTTTCCAAGCTACCTCCGGGGTTTGAAAGCAAGGAATGGCCTGGTCATGTGTACAAGCTTGACAAAGCACTTTATGGGCTCAAGCAAGCTCCAAGAGCATAGTATGAAAGATTATCAAAATGTTTGCTTGAGCATGACTAAAGAGAGGTAAAATTGACAATACTTTGTTCATGAAAGAAAAAGGTAAAGATCTCTTGGTAGTTCAGATATATGTTGATGATATAATCTTTGGAGAAACCAATGATAAGTTAAATAAAGAATTTGCTAAACTAATGGGGAATGAATTTGAAATGAGCATGATGGGTGAGCTTAATTTTTTTTTAGGCTTACAAATTAAACAAAATACAAATGGAACTATGATCCATCAACAGAAGTATGTAAAAGAGTTTCATAAAAGGATTAAAATGGAAGATTCCAAAGAAATTGACACTAATGTTGCATTAGCTACAAAGTTGGATATAGATGAACATGGTTCATCTGTTGATCAGAATTTCTATAGGGGAATGATTGGCTCATTGTTGTATCTCACTTCTAGTAGACCTGACGTTGTTTTCAGTGTAGGCCTTTATTTAAGGCGAATCCAAAAGTGTCTCACTTGACTGGTGTCAAGAGTATTTTGAGATACCTAAAAGGCACCACTGATCTGTGTCTATGGTATCCTAAAGGTAGTAATTTCAATCTAGTGGGATTTGCTAATATTGATTATGCAGGTTTTCTTGGGAAAGAAAGAGCACCTCAGGTATGGAACATTTTCTTGGCTTATGTCTTGTTTCTTGGGCCACCAAAAAGAAAAATTCTATGGCCTTATCTACTGCTGAAGCTGAGCATGTTGTTGTTGCTTCATGTTGTGCTCGATTGTTGTGGATCAAATATCAATTAATGGACTTTGGAATTGATATTGGTTGTATCCCCATATTTTGTGATAACACTAGTACAATCAGTAAGACCAAGAACCTGGTTCATCACAAGATAACTAAGAACATAGATGTTAGGCATCATATTTTGAGGGACAACTATGAAAAAGGCTTGATCACTATGGAATTTTGTGATGCTGACAAGCAAATAGCTGACATCTTTACAAAACCCCTAAGTAGAAATCACTTTGACAGGAACAAGTTAGAATTAGGGATGATTAAGATTGCCTAAAAGGACCAGATCAAAATTCACAATCGAAAAATAAGATTAAAAAGAAAATGAAAAAAAATATTTTTTGTTAGAAAATCTGTAAATTCTGTATATAATTAGATTAGATTTTGATCAGTTTCATACTTTCAATAGTATAGTCTTGTGCCATGTGCTAAAATGACTCATTAATATCTAATGGTATTTTATCTATTTTCTCGGAAAATATAAACCTACACAATAGAACTCTCAGTGAAGAATCTGGTTCATCAAGATCACTCAGTATGTTTTCTATGCTTAGCATAATTTGAATTAAATATATTTGGATCATGATTAAAAGTAGAGTCCCATCTAATCCCAAATTCTTTTTGGACTTATCCGCTACAAATGAACCAGTTCCGTTCAAAAGAGCCCTAACCGCATTAAGTGCCTAGATTCTAGGGATAGTCTTGAATGTCTTTTCAAACTGACTTGCAATTTCATTAGACTTCTCCAAAATCTGTCGTTACTCAAGTAAACTCCTCTACTTTATATTGATTAGGATTTATATGTTTCTTCACTCCTACACTTTCAAATCCGTCCAAATTCTCTCAAACTTCTCTCCTCTTCTACTCTCACACAAACTCGTTTCTAAAAACTTCCAAACTCAACAATGGAAAACCCTTCTGTAAATCCTCCATCCCCACCATAGGAACCCACACCCATACAATACATCACACCTTCAACCACACCTATGGCTAAAAAGGGTAGGTTTAAAACTCTTGCTCGCAAGACTGTGGCTGGGAGAAAATTATCCAAGAAATTACGTGAATAATTGAAAGCTAGCCAAGCCCAGAAACCCCAGATATCTGAAAAACCCTTCAAATCTGCCACTGAGGGGAAGAAAGTGGTTCTTCTGAAGAAAAACATGTAACTTTTGTCCCAACTATTGCTACTGAAATCATTTCTGAGGTCGCTAAGAATATGGAGAATAGATACATTCTTGTAGGACCTGTGGTTGGGGTGGAATCTTCTGATTCTAGAAGGGTTGGTGATAAAAATAAAAAGATTAAAGAAAAGAAGAGTGAGGGTGCTCGGAGTGCTGTGAGGGGAAAGGATAAAAAAATGGATGATTCTTCACCCACTCATATTACTCTATCCAAAGATACATGTGAAATGGTTGCTTGTTGATCGGGATCGATTGGAATAGAGGGAAGTGTGAAGAAAATAAGGGGGAAGTGGGTCTAGCGAAGCTACTGAAGGGCTGGTTCAACTTGGGAAAAATAGAGATGAACATGTTTCATCTGAACATGAAACCCTCGTAGACCTACTAAAGAGAGTGACTAAGAGTTATAATCCAAAGAAGAAAGGAAGTTCAAAGGCTAAAACCCCTGGCACTGCTAGGGCAAACAAGAAAAGTAGTTGCCCCATCTATTGCTCTTGAAATTCCTCCCACAAGCAGAAGAGCCACTAAAAGCTAGAAAAAGTAGAATGAGGTAGGACTGGAGAAAGCCTTAGAAGAAAGTAGAAGAAAAGCAATTGATAAGGGAAAGAAGAAGATGGTTGAGCCTGTATAGGCTATTAACATTGATGAGATGGACATGGTCCTTCAAGATGAAGATGAGATAAAATAAGTGGAGGTTGTGACTCATAAATACAAGAAAGCCAAGACTTCCAATAATAGGTATGTTACAGAGTCAAAGTCTGCTGAAGCATCTGTTTTGGGAAAAAGAACCAGGTTTGTTGTGAAATCAAGAAACATGAGAATTAAGGAGGAAGAAGAATGTAGTCGAGAGGAAGAAGATGATTCGGACGTTGAGAAAGACAAGATGGTCAAGTTTTGCAAGAGGACAATTTTTAAAGGCAGACTCCTGAGGGATTGGAGGATGAAGGAATGATGATGCTTTTGAACAAGTTGGAGTTGCAAGGCTGGAAGAACATAGCCCTTCAAATGGATGGCAGGCTGGCCAGGAATTAAATTCTGGAGTTTATGGCCAATGGTGAGGTAAAATATGGAAGGGTTACAAGTATGGTGAAAGGAGTTAAAGTCAACTTTGATGTGAAGGAGATGGGAGAGATTCTGGGTGTACCTGTTGAAGGGTACAATGACTATTATAAGCTTAAGTGTCCAAGCCTAGAAAATCTTCCTACTGCCCTAGCCATTACTAGAAAATACAGTGACAACAAAGAGGAAATTGAGCCCAAGGCTGTTTATAAAAGTGAGATGAAGCCACCCCACAAAGCCATTACGAGAAAATTCATCATGGAATGTTTTGACAGTAGGAGGAAGATCAATTAGCCTGGTTTTATAATCCATCTCCTTGATAGGGTTCCAAATGGCACCAAGACTCATTCCATACCCTATGGCTTCATTCTCACAGATGTTCTTGCACATAGGTACCTGTAAAGAAGTGGGAGGTTGGTACAAGCAAGGATCATTTGGGAAGATACTTTGATTGCTTGTGACTATGAAGTGCACACCCCTCCAAAAGAACCTGGTTCACCTAAGAAGGTACCAAGGAATAGCAAGGTGCGAGCCTTGGTGCAAGAAAGTAGGGCTAAGGATGCTGAAATTGAGAGGTTAAAGAAGAGGTTGGCAGAGGTGGATACTGAGAGAGATGCCATTCAAAACTGAGCTGGCAAACGAAAAGGAGATGAATTATGGCATTCATCAAGATATGCTAAAATTACTCCAAGCCAAAAACCAAGCACTTGGTCCTTCCCAGCCTTGAGCCTCCTAGCCCAGTGTAGATCGACCAATGACCCATTTCGGGATTTTTTTGTTGCTTTTGCTCATATTTCCAGTGTTTTTAGTTCTTTTTATGCTTTTTGGTAGGATCTTATTAATCATCAATGAAATTCACTGTCGTTTGCTTTAACTTTTTGTTTATATTTCTTTGATGGTTAATATCCTTAGCTTGATATATGATGATTAATCCATGATTGCATTTGAAATAGCCCAGTGGCCATGAGTAATTTTTAAGAATCTGGTTATCTTACTTGTTTATGCAACTTTTCGATGATGCCAAAAGGAGGAAAGAATTGTGCTTATACTTTGAACAGTGATGTTTATAACCTACAAACTACAGAATAAAACAGGTAGCTTTTCACATGCATATTATCTCGCTTCAAGTTGTAGTAATAAAAGATATTAAGTCTTTCCTCTATTTATAGTCTCAATATAATCAACCGCTTTCGTGAATATTTAGAAAGTAAATAAATTTCTTTGAGACTTTCTACGTCACAATACTTTATTGATAATCAATTTTATTTCTCCAAAATAGTGTAATTGTGTCACGACCCAAATCCTAACATGTCGTGATGGCGCCTATCGATGATACTAGGCAATCTGACACTTTAAAACTACTTCCAATGTTTCACAGAAAGATAAATCAAAAGCTTTTAGATAACAGAATTTTCGTAAACAGGAGTTAAACCCAAAATACAGTGCAGAAAATAGCCCCAAAAATCGGGGCCTCACTAAGTCATGAGCATATAAACAACCAGTCTAGGAAATGGTGTCTACAAGGGTCTGTAACCAAATACAATAAAGAGAAATTAATGAATACATGGAAGGAGAAACAAGGACTGCGAACGTCGGCGGCTACCTCGTAAATCTTCGATAATCCTCCACGCACAAGATCAATGCCCTCCATGTCCGAAAATACTTGGATCTACACACAAAGTGTAGGGTTTAGCGTGAGTACAACCAAATTAGTAAGTAACAGTAATAAATAATGAGTCAAGTTTGGCATATGGTACCAAGACCCAAGGTGTGATGACCCAAAAGGTCATCTTGTGAATTAAGACTTTATTCCATGCTCGTTAGCTTCAAAACCTCATTTTATTTCTCCTCAATATGCGTGCGTAGTCCGAGCGTATTTTCGGAAAGCCTTTATGCGTGACTTTGAGAAAATAATAATTTTAGCCTTTAAAATTTAATTGTTAGTTAACTTTGGTCAACGTTTTGAGTAAATGGACCCGGAAACATTTTCCAACGGTCCCGATGGGTTCGTATTAAAATATGGGACCTGGGCGTATGCCCGAAATTGAATTCCGAGGACCCAAGCCTTAGAAATAATTTTTTGATGAAAATTGTAACACTGAAAATGTATGGAATTAAAAAAATTGATTAATGTTTGATCTCGCTGGTATCGGGCCTATATTTTAGTTTCGCTACAGGTTTAATATGATATTTTAGTCATGTCTGTGAAATTTGGAAGAAATCGGAGTTGATTTGACGTGATTCGGACGTCCGATTGAGAAAATAGTAATTTTAAAAGGTTGTTGAAAAATTCATGAGTTTTGGTGCTAAATTCGTTGTTATATGTGTTATTTTGGCGATTTGATCGCACGGGCAAGTTCATATGATGTTTTTTTGACTTGTGAGCATGTTTCGTTTGGAGACTTGAAGGTTCAGGTGAGTATCAGATAGGCTACAGAGTGATTTTGAAACTTAGAGATTTGCTAGTGCAACAGGTGTCTGTAGCAGGACTTTGATCTCGCAATTGCGAGATCAGGCTTCGCAAATGTGAACCAAGCAGGCATGGCAATTGCGAGGTTTTTATCGAAATTGCAAAGGAAGACTAGGCCAGCAGTTCTCGCATTTGCGAGTTTTTCTTCGCAATTGCGAAGAGAGTCTGGGGAAGGGCATGTTCGCAAATGCGAACTTTTTGCGAAGGTAGAGGAAATGTGAAGGTTCTCGCATTTTTTATGTCTCCTTCGCATTTGCGAGCTTCGCAATTGCGAAGCTCAGGTAGCAAATGCGACATCCGCAGCCGATAACTTTGGACTTAGACGAGAGTTTTCTCATTTTTCAACATTTCAAAACACCCAACACCCATTAGGCGATTTTCCAAAGACAAGTTCTTCCCCAAATCATAGGTAAGTTATTCTTAACTCAATCCATTCAATCTTTCACTTCTTTTAACAAGATTTCAACCTAGAATCAAGGATTTTTATGGTGAAATTGGAGATTTTTTTGTAGTACTTAGGAATTTCAAAATCTGGGAATTTAGACCTCAAATTGAGGTCAAATTCCAAAACTAATTGTATATCCGAGCTCGGGGGTGAATGGGTAATTGGATTTTTGTCCGAATTTCGGATTTTAACCAAGCGGGCCCGGGGTCGAATTTTGACTTTTTGGAGGAAATGTTGGGAAACTTATAATTTTTCATTGGAAATGGTTTCTTTAGCGATAATTGATGTCATTAAGTTGATATTTAGTAGATACGAGTGGTTCGGGGGTGGAATACAGAGGGAAATCGATCATTGAGCATTGAGTTAGCCGTCGAATTGAGGTAAGTGCTTGGTCTAAATTTGACTCGAGGGATTGGGGATCCCCGACTTGATTGCTATGTGAAATTGCATGTATGTGGCGTATAGGTGTGGTGACGAGTACCTATGCGCTGCCAAATTATTTGTTTAGCATGTTCCCCTCCCCGTTCCCAATTTGTTATCTTCCTGTCTTAACTGTTTCATGTTTATTGATGCTTCTATGTCTAATTGCTTTTTGTTAGACATTGTTTCTTCATTAAAAGTATTAAGTGTTTCGTAGTTTCATTGTGATATATTATTGGTTTAAGCTAGTTTGGCGGTGTTTCATAGTATATTTTGGTTGGGCTCGCTGTGTAGCATTAATTTATGAAGTTTCATTATTATTGGAATTACCGTTTGCATTGGTTTGAGGCATAAATGTTCTAGAGGGTTTTGATCTAAATTGTGAAATACTTGTTTTTATTGTGTGATTGGTGACTGTTTGTGGGATCGGGTTGCACGCCGCAACAAGGAGTAATAAGGGTGGATAGGTGGGATCGGGTTACACGTCGTAACAAGAGGAATACGGGTGAAATATTGGGGAGTAATAAGGGTGGACTGGTGGGATCGGGTTGCACGCTGCAACAGGAGTAATAAGGGTGAATGTTCATATTGTTACTGATTATATGGTGGGATCGGGATGCACGCTGCATCATTCTATTGTATATGTATTCTTCTTCTACTGTCATTTTATTCTTTAGCATTGAAACTCTCTTAAGGATTGGTTATAGCTGAGTACTGGCAAGATAACTGGATTCCGTATTTATTTGCTGCAAGTTACTATTCCATTTAGTTTCGTACTCCCTTTTTTCTTTGTTATAAACTGTATGCAGGTTATATTATAAACGCCCCGTCGTAACCTTGTCACTACCTCATCGAGGTTAGGCTCAGCACTTACCAGTACATGGGGTCGGTTGTACTGATATTGCACTCTGCACTTTCTGTGCAGATTTTGGAGCTGATTGTGGCTGATCGAGAGGTCAGTTGCAGACATTCGTCCAGGAGACCCAAGGTAGTCTTGCAGACGTCCGCCGGACCTGGCGTCCCCTCCTATGTTATACATTTCTGTTTTATTTTCTTTTGAGACAAATGTACTTTTCTTTCAAACAAATACTTGTAGATATTCATAGAATGTTTGTGGGTTGTGACACCAGTTCTGGGTGGTAGTAATAGTTCATGGTTAAGCAATATTTATTTAATTCCGCATTTGTGATCATCTGTTTTAAATCTTTTACTCATATTCAATTAATTGTAAAAGAAAACGGTTAGCTAAATTCTAACATTGGCTTCCCTAGCAAGTATGATGTTAGGCGCCATCACGATCCCGACAGTTGGGAATTTGGGTCATGACACAAGGACAGATCAATAATAGGCACAAAAAGGGTCTGCAGAAACAAACTTGATGAAGATGGAACAGTTACAAGGAACAAGGCAAGATTGGTGGTTCAAGGATATAGCCAAGAGGAGGGCATATACTGTGATGAAACCTTTGCTCCAGTTGCAAGGTTTGAAGAAATAAGACTCCTCATAGACTTTGTTGCTTACATGGAATTCACTCTTCACTAGAACGATGTCAAGAGTGCCTTCCTCAATGGATATCTAAAGGAAGAAGTGTTTGTCAAGAAACCTCCGGGGTTTGAAAAAAAAGGAATGTCATGATCATGTGTACAAGCTTGACAAGGCACTTTATGGGCTCAAGCAGGCTCCAAGAGCATGGTATGAAAGATTATCAAAAACCTTTTCTTGATCATGACAACAAGAGAGGTAAAATTGATAATACTTTGTTCTTGAAATAAAAAGGTAAAGATCTCTTGGTAGTTCAGATATATGTTGATGATACAATCTTTGGAGAAACCACTGATAAGTTAAGTAAAGAATTTATTAAACTAATGGGGAATGAATCTGAATGAGCATGATGGGTGAGCTTAATTTATTTTTAGGCTTAGAAATTAAACAAAATTCAAATGGAACTATGATCCATCAACAAAAGTATGTAAAAGAGTTGCTTAAAAGGTTTAAAATGGAAGATTCCAAAGAAACTGACACTCCTACTTCAACAGCTACAAAGTTGGATATAGATGAACCTGGTTCATCTATTGATCAGAAGTTGTACAGGGGAATGACTGGCTCATTGTTGTATCTCACTGCTAGTAGACCTGGCATTGTTTTTTGTGTAGGAGTTTGTGCAAGATTTTAGGCGAATCCAAAGGAGTCTCAATTTACTGCTGTCAAGAGGATTTTGAGATACCTAAAAGGCACCAACGATATGTGTCTATGGTATCCTAAAGGTAGTAATTTCAATCTAGTGGGATATGCTGATGCTGATTATGCAGGTTTTCTTGGAATAGAAAGAGCACCTCAGTTATGGCATATTTTCTTGGCTCATGTCTTGTGTCTTGGGCCACCAAAAGCAAAATTATGTGGCCTTATCTGTTGCTGAAGCTGAGTATGTTGATGCTGCTTCATGTTGTACTCAATTGTTGTGGATCAAACAGAGATTAATGGACTTTGGAATTGATGTTTGTTGCATCCTCTCCTTTTTTGATAACACTAGTGCAATCAGTATGACCAAGAACCCGGTTCATCACAAGATAACTAAGCATATAGATGTTACACATCAGTTTTTGAGGGACAACTATGAAAAAGGCTTGATCACTGTGGAATTTTGTGCTACTAACAAGCAAATAGATGACATCTTTACAAAACCCCTAAGTAGAGATCACTTTGAAAGGAACAAGTTAGAATTAGGGATGATTAAGTTCACCTAAAAGGACCAGTTCAAAATTCACAATTGAAAAAAAATGAAAAAAATATATTTTTGGTTAGAAAATCTGTAAATTTTGTATATAATTAGATTAGATTTTGCTCAGTCTTATACTTTCAATAGTATACTCTTGTGCCATGTGCTAAAATGACTCATTAATCTCTAATGGTATTTTCTTGGAATATTTAGACTTACACAAGAGAACTCTCAGTGAATAACCCGGTACATCAAGATTACTCGGTATGTTTTCTGCACTGTACATATTTTTAAATAACTATAGTTGGATCAGCTACAAATGAACCAGTTCCGTTCAAAAGAGCCCTAACCGCATTAAGTGCTTAGATTCTAGGGATAGTCTTTAATGTCTTTTCAAACTGACTTGTAGTTTGATTAGACTTCTGCAACAAATTGTCGTTACTCAAGTAAACTCCTCCACTTTATATTGATTAGGAGTTATATGTTTATTCACTCCTACACTTTCAAAGCCATCCAAATTCTCTCAAACTTCTCTCCTTTTCTACTCTCACACAAACTCGTTTCTAAAAACTTCCAAACTCAGCAATGGCAAATCCTTCTGTAAATCCTTCATCCCCACCAAAGAAACTCACACCCACACCATCCATCACTCCTTCAACCACACCTCTGGCTAAAAAGGGTAGGTTTAAAAGTCTTGCTCGCAAGACTGTGGCTGAGAGCAAATTATCCAAGAAATTAGATGAAAAATTAAAAGCTAGCCAAGCCCAGGAACCCAGATATCTAAAACATCCTTCAAGTCTGCCACTGAGGGGAAGAAACTGGTTCTTCTGAAGCAGAACAAGTAACTTCTGGCCCAACTATTGCTACTGAAATCAATTCTGAGGTCACTGAGAATCTGGAGAATAGATTCATTCTGGGAGGATCTGTGGTTGAGCTGGAATCTTCTGAGTCTAGAAGGGTTTGTGATAAAAGTGAAAAGAAAAATGAAATGGAGAGTAAGGGTGGTCAGAGTGCTATGAGGGGAAAGGGTAAAAGAGTGGTTGATTCATTACCCACTCCTGTTACTCTAACCAAAGATATAGGTGCAATGGTTGTTTGTGGAGCGGAATCAGTTAGAATAGAGGAAAGTGTGAAGAAAACAGGAGGAAGTGGGTCTGGCGAAGCTGCTGAAGGGTTGGTTCAACTTGGGATAAATAGAGATGAACCTATTTCATCTGAGCAGGAACCCTCGTCGGCCTACTGAAGAGAGTGACTGAGATTTATAACCCAAAGAAGAAAAGAAGTTTAAAGGCTAAAACCCAAGGCACTGCAAGGGAAAACAAGAAAAGGAAGGTGCCCCGTCTGTTGCTCTTGAAATTCCTCCCACAAGACAAAGATCCACTAGAAGCCAGAAAGAGCAGAATGAGACAGAACTGGAACAAGCCTTAGAAGAAAGTAGAAGAAAAGTAGTTACTAGGGGAAAGAAGAAGATGGGTGAGCCTATTGAGGATGTTGACATTGATGAGATGGACCTGGTCCTTCAAAATGAATATGAGACAGAATAAGTGGAGGTTCTGACTCCTAAATCCAAGAAAGCCAAGACTTCTACTAAGAAGTCTGTTTCATAATCAAAGTCTGTTGAACTATCCATTTTGGCAAAAAGAACCAAGCCTGTTGTGAAATCAAGAAAAGTGAGAATTGTGGAGCAAGAAGAATGGAGTGGATAGGAAGAATATGATTATGACGTTTAGAAAGACAAGACGGCCAAGCTTGGCAAGAGGAAAATTTTGAAAGGCATACTCCGTAAGGATTTGGAAGAGGAAGGAATAATGCTGCTTTTGGAGAAGTTGAAGTTGCAAGGATGGAAGAACATGCTCCTTCAGATGGATGGCAGGCTGGCCAAGAATGAAATTCTAGAGTTTATGGCAATGGTCAGGTAAACTATGGAAGGGTTACCAGTATGGTGAAAGGAGTGAAAGTCGCCTTTGATGTGAAGGAGCGGGGAGAGATTCTGGGTGTACCTGTTGAGGGGTACAATGACTATAAGAAGATCAAGTGGCCAAGCCTAGAAAATCATCCTACTGCCCTAACCATTACCAGAATATTCAATGACAATGAGAAGGAAATTGAGACCAATGATGTTTATAAAAGTTAGATGAAGCCACCCCACAAAGTGTTGTTCGAATTTGTCAACAAGTGTGTTCTTCCACGGCAGGAAAGGAGGCACATTGCCACATTCATGGACTTGGTCCTCATGGTATGTTCTGGGAGGAAGATTATTTGTCTTGGGTTTATAATCCAACTCCTTGATAGGGTTCTAAATGGTACCAAGACTCATGTCATACCCTATGGCTTCATTCTCACAATTGTTCTTGCACATTTCAAGGTACCTATAAAGAAGTGGGAGGTTGGTACAAGCAATGATCATTTTGTTGAAAATACTTCGATTGCTTGTGTTTATGAAGTCCACACCACTCCTTAAGAAATTGGTTCATCCAAGAAGGTACCAGTGAATAGCAAGGTGCGAGCCTTGGTGCAAGAACTTGGGCTAAGGATGCTAAAATTAAGAGGCTGAAGAAGAGTTGGTAGAGGTGGACACTAAGAGAGATGATCTCAAAACTGAGGTGGAAAAAGAAAAGGAGAAGAATGATTACATTCTTCAAGATATGCTAAAATTACTCCAAGCCAAAAACCAAGCACCTGGTCCTTCCAGCCTTAAACATCCTAGCCTAGTGTAGATCAACTAGTGACCCAGTTCGGGATTTTTTTTGTTGCTTTTGCTCATGTTTCCAGTGTTTTTATTTCTTTTTATACTTTGTGGTAGGATCTTATCAATCATCAATGAAATCCACTATCGTTTTGTCTAACTGTTTGTTTATATTTCTTTGATGGTTAATATCCTTAGCTTGATATATGATGATTAATCCATGATTGCATTTGAAGTAGCCATTGGCCATGAGTAATTTTTAAAAATCCACTTATCTTACTTGTTTATGAAACTTTTCGATGATGTCAAAAAAGGGAAAAGGGTTGTGCTTATACTTTGAATAGTGATATTTATAACCTAATGAACCTGGTCCTTACTGATAAGTGATAAAAAGTTTAAATTTTCTAACATTGTGTTGATGTTGAGTTGAGTTTAAACAGGGCCTAAGCATATGAAAAGCACAGAGTTTGTCATCATCAAAGAGGGGGAATGTGTTGGCCTAAGTGAAGTTTGGTTTTGAATATTTACAAAGGAAGCTCAGGCATGAACCAGGTCCATCCCTTGTGTGCATAGACACGGGCAGATTCGAGCATATGGGATGCACGTGAAGGAGATAAGCTTAACTTGGTATAATTGATATCTCCTGATAGAAAATTTTGCATAATTGATAAGGAGAATGACTCCTTACTCAAAGAGAACACTATCCAAGATAAGGGAGGAGTTAGAAGTTGAGAACAACTAGAACTCTTCCACCAAGGAAGAGTAGCATTAGAACTTTAGTTCTGTCTTCATATACTAACTCTATATATTGCAGGATGTTCTCATTCTATAGGCACGCACATAAGCAGAAATTAAACGTGAGTTGAGAGCAAAATAGCAAGGCATTTTGCAAGCAATTCGTGTGCGATTCAAGTGTGCAAGCCTAAAGCTACATGAACCTAATAGAAGAATCAGTTCCAAGTGTCTGTATTTTATTCTAGTTCAATTGTAATAGGTATTTTCATATTATACCTTTCATCTTTATCTAGAAGCAATTGTAATAGGTACTGAGAGTATTCGAGTTAGAGTTAACTTGAAGTTGTCGCAACAGTTAGAGGTTGGTTGCCACAACAGGATTAGGGTCAATCCTTAGGTTTATAAAGTATTTTATAAATGTTGTTTTGGCTTGGTGATTTAGGGGAGTGTTTGGGAAAATCCTACTGTGAAGTAGGTCTTTATTTTTTTCACCTTTTGAGTCGGGTGTTTTCCACGTAAAATACTTGTGTTCTTTACTTTCAACATTTATTATTTTAAAAATAGTAGGTTATGGAACACTTAGAAGAACCAGGTCCTTCCATAATCAGTTCAAGCAAGAAATTGGACACCACACATATCCCCCTCCCCCCCCCCC
>ML264926.1:0-70769 GCA_005239495.1 Nicotiana undulata | reverse complement strand
CTTAAAGAACCCCGTCCCTCCCTAAATAGTTCAAACAAAAAAATGGGCCCCCCACATATCCCCCCCCCCCCCCCCCCTTCCCCTTATTGTGTGGTATTGAAGTATAAAACATCAAAGAACAAGTCAAATAGGCATGAATCAATGTTTTCAACCATTAATTCTAAAATTAAGGCATAAATTAGGCTAAATAATCAACACTCAATCATAAACAAGCACTAAATTAAAGACACATAAGGTTTACACATTAGGGTTGGGTCACAACCCTAGTAAGAATCTAGCTACTCATAGTGAGAAATGAATAAAACAAAGAACAAATACTAATTAAACTCATAATATAATATACAAATGATAAATATGATGTTTAAAACCCAAAATAGTCAAAAACTTCCTAAAATAGAAAATACTACGGCTACAGCAGCTCAACTTCAAAACATGTCCTAAAAATGTGATTCTCGTCTATTTTTATTGGCCCAAAATTCCCTAACAAAAATGCCCCTCGGGAGATTCTACGACCGCACAACTCCATGTGATGTCCGCAGATTGCTTCAGCATGCACAAACTTGGAATATGTTGTTACACAATTTGTTCTACGGGTGCCATGCATCTTCTGCGGCCGCACAATTCTTGTGCGATCCGCACTTCAGGCAAGGCTTCAAGTCTTGACGATTACTTCATATTTTTGTTTACAGCCATTCACATTCAATTCCTTACCTCCCTTCTGTAAGATCAGAATTATTGTACAGAACTACAGATAATTAGAGTTGTTTAATAGATATATTCAACAACTGCGATAGTTTTTTATTTTCTTTATATTCAAGGCTCATCTTATTGGTTTGTGAAGATTGGTTTGATTGGTTTTGGGATCTGAAAAAATAAAATCCCAATGAATTTTTTATTGCACTGCGATTCTTTTACGCATTCAAGAACTCCTCACTGGTCTTTTGCTCCGGCTCCGGCGAAATTGTTCATAAACTGTGATTTCTTTGAATTGTTCATAATATCCCCCTATTCTCTTGGTTCCGTGGGTGTTTGTGTGTTTTGAAGGTATAAATTTTGTGGATGCTTGGCGGATGTAGCGAGGTGCACGCTCACAAGCAGTAGAGCAGCAATAATACACCGGGTTCCGCAGCATCGAGAGTATACCAATTCGAAAGTTCAAGGTTCTATTCGCGGGAATTGGTACCTCCTGCCTCCTTTTTCTCTATCTCATGTGTTAATTACTTTGTTGTTGTAGTATTTCGTACTAGTCTAGTCACTCTAGTAGTGGGCTTATAGTTACTATTTGCTCCCTTTGTTGTTCTGTGTTTTTTTTTTTTTCATTTTTAGACCTTCATAGGTATAGAGATTGTGGTTTGTAATGGAATAGTAGGGTCATGTCCTCGGGGAGGTCGGGTGGTGGGGAGGGGGGTAGGGCAAGGGTCAGGGTGTGGGACGGGGCCCAAAGGGGGTATAGGGAACAAAGTCGCCTGTAGGTTGAGAATTGGATCGTGGAATATAGGGACGTTGACAAGTAAGTCTATAGAGCTGGCGAAGATTCTCCAGAAGAGGAGGGTCAATATATAGCGTGTGTGCAGGAGACTAGGTGGGTAGGATCGAAGGTGAGGAATGTAGACGGGTATAAATTATGGTTCTCCAGAGTCGTGAAGGGAAAGAACGAAGTGGGAATTTTGGTGGATAGGGAGCTTATAGAGTCGGTGGTAGAGGTTAGACGGGTGAATGATAGATTGATGGATATTACGGTAGTAGTTGGAGGGAGCACTCTCAATGTCATTAGCGCAAACGGGCTTGGATAAGGAGGTAAAAAGGCGATTCAGGGAGGCGCTGGATAAGGTGGAGCGGGGTATTCCGCTTACGGAGAAGCTATTCATATGAGGGGATTTCAATGGTCATATTGGGTCATATGCTGGTGGCTATAGTGAGGTTCACGGTTGCTTCGGCGTTGGTGATAGGAACGAGGGTGGTACCTCGCTGTTGGATTTCTCTAGAGCTTTTGAGTTGGTGATCGTGAACTCTAAGGGAGGAACATTTGGTTACTTCCCGGAGTATGGTGGCTAAGACTCAGATTTGCAGGATCTTTGTGCTTTTTGATGTTTTATTATCTCTTATTGAACTTAAAATTGTTGTTGAGGCTTTGCAGGATGCCGACTAGGTAAAACCAATGCAAGATGAACTCAACCAATTTGAAAGGAGTCAAGTTTGGCATCTGGTACCAAGACCCAAAGAGATATCAGTAATAAGCACAAAATGGGTCTTCAGAAACAAACTAGATGAAGATGGAACAGTTACAAGGAACAAGGCAAGATTGGTAGTTCAAGGATATAGCCAAGAGAAGGGCATAGACTATGATGAAACCTTTGCTCCAGTCGCATGGTTGGAAGAAATAAGACTCCTCATAGCCTTTACTGCTTACATGGATTCCTTCTTCACTAGATGGATGTCAAGAGTGCCTTCCTCAATAGCTATCTAAAAGAAGAAGTGTTTTCCAAGCAACCTCCGGGGTTTGAAAGCAAGGAATGGCATGATCATGTGTACAAGCTTGACAAGGCACTTTATGAGCTCAAGCAAGCTCCAAGATCATAGTATGAAAGATTATCAAAATGTTTGCTTGAGCATGACTAAAGAAAGGTAAAATTGACAATACTTTGTTCATGAAAGAAAAAGGTAAAGATCTCTTGGTAGTTCAGATATATGTTGATGATATAATCTTTGGAGAAACCAATGATAAGTTAAATAAAGAATTTGCTAAACTAATGGGGAATGAATTTGAAATGAGCATGATGGGTGAGCTTAATTTCTTTTTTAGGCTTACAAATTAAACAAAATACAAATGGAACTATGATCTATCAGCAGAAGTATGTAAAAGAGTTTCATAAAAGGATTAAAATGGAAGATTCCAAAGAAATAGACACTCCTGTTGCATTAGCTACAAAGTTGGATATAGATGAACAGGGTTCATCTGTTGATCAAAAGTTGTATAGGGGAATAATTGGCTCATTGTTGTATCTCACTTCTAGTAGACCTGACATTGTTTTTAGTGTAGGCCTTTATTTCAGGCGAATCCAAAGGAGTCTCACTTGACTGGTGTCAAGAGTATTTTGAGATACCTAAAAGGCACCACTGATTTGTGTCTATGGTATCCTAAATGTAATAATTTCAATCTAGTGGGATTTGCTAATATTGATTATGCAGGTTTTATTGGGAAAGAAAGAGCACCTCAGGTATGGAACATTTTCTTGGCTTATGTCTTGTTTCTTGGGCCACCAAAAAGAAAAATTTTGTGGCCTTATCTACTGCTGAAGCTGAGCATGTTGTTGTTGCTTCAAGTTGTGCTCGATTGTTGTGGATCAAACATCAATAAATGGACTTTGGAATTGATGTTGGTTGTATCCCCATCTTTTGTGATAACACTAGTACAATCAGTAAGACCAAGAACCTGGTTCATCACAAGATAACTAAAAACATAGATGTTAGGCATCATATTTTTAGGGACAACTATGAAAAAGGCTTGATCACTGTGGAATTTTGTGCTACTGACAAGAAAATAGCTGGCATCTTTACAAATCCCCTAAGTAGAAAACAGGTTAGAATTAGGGATGATTAAGATTGCCTAAAAGGACCAGATCAAAATTCACAATCGAAAAATAAGATTAAAAAGAAAATGAAAAAAAATATTTTTTGTTAGAAAATCTGTAAATTCTGTATATAATTAGATTAGATTTTGATCAGTTTCATACTTTCAATAGTATAGTCTTGTGCCATGTGCTAAAATGACTCATTAATATCTAATGGTATTTTCTCTATTTTCTCGAAAAATATAAACCTACACCATAGAACTCTCACTGAAGAATCTGGTTCATCAAGATCACTCGGTATGTTTTCTATGCTTAGCATAATTTGAATTAAATATATTTGGATCATGATTAAAAGTAGAGTACCATCTAATCCCAAATCCGTTTTGGACTTATCCGCTACAAATGAACCAGTTCCGTTAAAAAGAGCCCTAACCGCATTAAGTGCCTAGATTCTAGGGATTGTCTTGAATGTCTTTTCAAACTGACTTGCAGTTTCATTAGACTTCTCCAAAATCTGTCGTTACTCAAGTAAACTCCTCTACTTTATATTGATTAGGAGTTATATGTTTCTTCACTCCTACACTTTCAAATCCGTCCAAATTCTCTCAAACTTCTCTCCTCTTCTACTCTCACACAAACTCGTTTCTAAAAACTTCCAAACTCAGCAATGGAAAACCCTTATGTAAATCCTCCATCCCCACCATAGGAACCCACACCCATACAATCCATCACACCTTCAACCACACCTATGGCTAAAAAGGGTAGGTTTAAAACTCTTGCTCGCAAGACTGTGGCAGGGAGAAAATTATCCAAGAAATTACATGAATAATTGAAAGCTAGCCAAGCCCAGAAACCCCAGATATCTGAAAAAACCCTTCAAATCTGCCACTGAGGGGAAGAAAGTGGTTCTTCTGAAGCAGAAAAGGTAACTTTTGTCCCAACTATTGCTACTGAAATTATTTCTGAGGTCGCTAAGAATTTGGAGAATAGATACATTCTGGTAGGACCTGTGGTTGGGGTGGAATCTTCTGATTCTAGAAGGGTTGGTGATAAAAATAAAAGAGAAAAGAAAAGAAGAGTGAGGGTGATCGGAGTACTGTGAGGGGAAAGGATAAAAAAATGGCTGATTCTTCACCCACTCATATTACTCTATCCAAAGATACATGTGAAATGGTTGCTTGTGGATCGGGATCGATTGGAATAGAGGGAAGTCTGAAGAAAATAGGGGGGAAAAGGGTATAGCGAAGCTACTGAATGGCTGGTTCAACTTGGGAAAAATAGAGATGAACATGTTTCATCTGAACATGAAACCCTCATAGACCTACTAAAGAGAGTGACTGAGAGTTATAATCCAAAGAAGAAAGGAAGTTCAAAGGATAAAACCCCTGGCACTGCTAGGGAAAAAAAGAAAAGTAGTTTCCCTATCTATTGCTGTTGAAATTCCTCCCACAAGCAGAAGAGCCACTAAAAGCCAGAAAAAGTAGAATGAGGTAGGACTTGAGAAAGCCTTAGAAGAAAGTAGAAGAAAAGCAATTGATAAGGGAAAGAAGAAGATGGTTGAGCCTGTAGAGGCTATTAACATTGATGAGATGGACATGGTCCTTCAAGATGAAGATGAGACAGAATAAGTGGAGGCTGTGACTCATAAATCCAAGAAAGCCAAGACTTCCAATAATAGGTATGTTACAGAGTCAAAGTCTGCTGAAGCATCTGTTTTGGGAAAAAGAACCAGGTCTGTTGTGAAATCAAGAAACATGAGAATTAAGGAGGAAGAAGAATGTAGTCGAGAGGAAGAAGATGATTCGGACGTTGAGAAAGACAAGATGGTCAAGTTTGGCAAGAGGACAATTTTGAAAGGCAGACTCCTCAGGGATTGGAGGATGAAGGAATGATGCTGCTTTTGAACAAGTTGGAGTTGCAAGGCTGGAAGAACATAGTCCTTCAGATGGATGGCAGGCTGGCCAGGAATTAAATTCTGGAGTTTATGGCCAATGGTGAGGTAAAATATGGAAGGGTTACAAGTATCGTGAAAGGAGTGAAAGTCACCTTTGATGTGAAGGAGCTGGGAGAGATTCTGGGTGTACCTGCTGAAGGGTACAATGACTATTATAAGCTTAAGTGTCCAGCCTAAAAGATCTTCCTACTGCCCTAGCCATTACTAGAAAATACAGTGACAACAAAGAGGAAATTGAGCCCAAGGTTGTTTATAAAAGTGAGATGAAGCCACCTCACAAAGCAGTTATGAGAAAATTCATCATGGAATGTTTGGACAGTAGGAGGAAGATCAATTAGCCTTGTTTTCTAATCCATCTCCTTGATAGGGTTCCAAATGGCGCCAAGACTCATGCCATACCCTATGGCTTCATCCTCACATATGTTCTTGCACATTTCAAGGTACCTGTAAAGAAGTGGGAGGTTGGTACAAGCAAGGATCATTTGGGAAAATACTCTAGTTGCTTGTGACTATGAAGTGCACACCCCTCCAAAATAACCTGGTTCACCTAAGAAGGTACCAAGGAATATCAAGGTGCGAGCCTTGGTGCAAGAAAGTAGGGCTAAGGATGCTGAAATTGAGAGGTTGAAGAAGAGGTTGGCAGAGGTGAAGACTGAGAGAGATGCCCTCAGAACTGAGCTGGCAAAAGAAAAGGAGATGAATTATTGCATTCATCAAGATATGCTAAAATTACTCCAAGCCAAAAACCAAGCACTTGGTCCTTCCCAGCCTTGAGCCTCCTAGCCCAGTGTAGATCGACCAATGACCCAGTTCGAGATTTTTTTGTTGCTTTTGCTCATATTTCCAGTGTTTTTATTTCTTTTTATGCTTTGTTGTAGGATCTTATTAATCACCAATGAAATTCACTGTCGTTTGCTTTAACTTTTTGTTTATATTTCTTTGATGGTTAATATCCTTCGCTTGATATATGATGATTAATCCATGATTGCATTTCAAATAGCCCAGTGGCCATGAGTAATATTTAAGAATCTGGTCATGGATTTGTTGTCTCTAAGACGAGCGTCTCCCGGAAATAGCCTCTCTACCCCCTCTGGGGTAAGTGTAAGGTCTGCGTACACTCTACCCTCCCTAGACCCTACTAGTGGGATTTTACTGGGTTGTTGTTGTTGTTGTTGTTGTTGTATGCTATAACAAGTCGAAATGAACGCGGAAATATAAATAACAACTTTGAATATATATACTACTGCCCAGAATCCGGAGTCACAGTGTTCGAAAGAAACACAACTGTTTGCGGAATAAAGAAACAATAAAGTATGAGGTATGGAAGGGGAAGCCAGGGCCTGCGGACGTCGACAGGTCTACCTTGCGTCTCCTAGCAAGTGAATCCTATAGCCAACCTCTCGATCAGCTCGGACTAGCTCCAAAATCTGCACAAGAAGTGCAGAGTACAGTATCACTACAACTGGCCCCATGTACTGGTAAGTGCCGAGCCTAACCTCGACGAAGGAGTGAAGAGGCTACAACGGGTCACTCACAACAAAATCTGCATACAGTATATAATAAAAGCGGAAAGGAAGATAGAATAAAGTTAGCAGTAACTTGCAAGAAGTAATTGCAATTCTCAAAAGTGTTTTCCTCAGTGTTCAAATACTACCAATCCTTAATTGAAATTAGGACTACCGTACAGCTAACACAGTCAGGGAAAAACATAAACATATAGGTTGTTGTGGCGCGCAACCCGATCCCACCTTACATATTATATCCACCTTTATTTCTTCTTAATAACATAAACAACAAAATATAGATAAAATCGTTGCGGCGTGCACCCTGATCCCACCATATCACAATAATCACATTCATTGTTCACCCTTATTCCACCACAATACACCTTTATTACACATATTGAGGCGTGCAACCCGATCCCACCGTACAATATCAATCACCATTATTCATCCTCAATATATCACCCTTATTCCACATGTTGCGGCCTGCAACCCGGTCTCACCATATCAATATCAATTACTCGGTAAGTACGGAAATTTCAAAACTCAAATCACAAAACCCTTCACAATACTTAAACTTCCAACCAAAGCAAATGGGATGCTTGTACACTATGAGAATTCACACAAGTAATACTACTCAGCGATACCAATCCAATATACCATAAAAACACCGATAAACCAACTTAAGCAAATAATAGGAGGCAATGAAGCTACGAGATAACAAAACCCTTTAACAAAGGAAAACGAAGTCTAACAAGTAGAAATTAGGCATGGGAATTCAAGTAAAGCATGTAATAGTTAACGTAGGGAAAGAGACAATATGAGAAGAACGGGAAAGAAACAGGCAAAACAGATAAATTGGCGGCGCATAAGTACTCGTCACCTCACATATACGCTGCTCATATGAATTTCATATAGAAAATAAGTCGAGAGTTCCTAATCCCTTTAAGTCAAGGTTAGACACAACACTTACCTCGCTCCACAGATCACTCAATGCTCAATTACATCGTTTCCTCTAGAATCTACCTCCAAACCACTTGTATCTTGCCACAATTAACTTAATAACATCAAATAATTCTAAAGGAATCAATTACAATGCAAAATTTAGATTTCCCAAACTTTCCCCCAAAAAGTCAAAAATTGACCCCGAGCCCGCTTGGTCAAAACCCGAGGTTCGAACCAAAATCCATTCACCCATTCACCCTGGAGCCTAATTATGTAATTTGTTTAAAATTCCCACCTCAATTCGAGGTCTATATTCCAATTACGCAAAAATCCCTATTTCTACCAAAACCCCCAATTTCTACCATGAAAATCCTAGATTTTAGGTTAAAAATTCATGAAATGTAATGGGTAATTGAAAGAAAGTAGGTTAGAATCACTTACCAAAACTTTGGGGAAGAAAATCTTATGGAAGAATCGCCTCTAGGTCTCTTAGTTTTGAAAATTTTAAAGAATGGTCGATTCCCATTTTTGAGTTCGGTTTTGTATAGATGGGCGACAACGTTCATCGCATAAACACTGTCACGTCCGCGAAGATCTGCAGCTGCTAGGCTTATGTGATCGCGAAACTCTTATCGCGTTCGCGAAGGATATTCCTCCCCCCCCCTCCCCGAACTTCACGTTCGCGAGTCCTTGCTCGCGTTCACGATGAAGGAGTGACTGACCCCTCCCCCAGGTCCCAAGTGCTACGCGTTCGCGTTGAGCTGGTCGCGTTCGTGAAGGGTAAGGACCCCATCGCTCCGCGTTCGCGACCCATTCTCCGTGTTCGCGTAGTGTAAAAATACTCCCCAGCCCAGATCCCCTTCGCGATCGCGACAATGGCTACGTGATCGCATAGCACACACTAGAACACCAATACAAAACACACACCAGATTTTTCTAAGTTCAAATGATCCCGTAGCCTATCCCAACCTCACCCGAGCCATCGGGACTCCAAACCAAACATGCACACAAGTCCTAAAACATCATACGAACTCGCTCGCGCGATCAAAACACCAAAATAACGACTCGAACTATGAATCAGACACCAAATCAAATGGAATTTTCAAGAAAGCTTTAACTCTATTTTCTCAACCGAACGTCTGAATCACGTCAAATAAACTCCGTTTCTCACCAAATTCGACAGACAAGTCATAAATAGTATAGTGGATGTGTACCGGGCTCCGAAACCAAAATACGGACCTGGTATCAACAAGATCAAACATCAATCAATTCTTAAAATCATTAATCTTTCATGCTTTTTTTAATTTTTCATGAAAATTCCATATCTCAAGCTAGGGACCTCGAAATTCGATTCTGGGCATACGCCCAGGTCCCATATTTCGATACGGACCCACCAGCACCGTCAAAATACGATGCGAGTTTTCTTGGGCTCAATTTATCTTGTAAGGCAAAATTCTGCTTTTTATAGTTTTTAACATATAAGCCTTCCAAAAAATACCCGGATCGTGCACGCAAATCGAGGAAGGAAAAAATGGGAAATTTAGGGATTTGAAACACATAATTTAGTTCTAAAACATGAGATTACCTATCGGGTCATGATATTCTCCACCTCTAAAACAACCATTCGTCCTCGAATGGACATAGAAAAGTACCTAGGCTGGTGAAAAGGTAGGGATATCTACTCCGCATATTTGACTCGGACTCCCAAGTAGCTGCCTCAGCGGGCTGACCTCTCCACTACACTCGAACTGAAGGATAACTTTTCGATTTTAACTGACGAACTTGCCGAGCTAGAATAGCCACCGGCTCCTCCTCATAAGTCAAATCATTGTCCAACCGGACAGCTGAAATCTAACACGTGGGATGGATCAACGTGATACTTCTGGAGCATGGACACATGGAACACTAGATGACCTGATGATAACCCCGGAGGCAACGCAAGAGTCTAAGAGCCTCTTCCCACTCTCTCAAGAATCTCAAAAGGTCTAATATACCTAGGGCTCAGCTTGCCCTTCTTCCCAAGTCTCATGACACCCTTCATGGGTTATACCCAGAGAAATACTCTCTCCCCGACCATGAATGCAACATCACAAACTCTACGGTCGGCATAACTCTTCTACCTGGACTGAGTTATGCAAAGTCGATCCTGAATAATCCTGACCTTATCCAAGGGATCATGTGCTAGATCTGTACCCAATAACTGAGCCTCCCCCGGCTCAAATCACCCAACTGGCGACCGACACCGCCTACCACATAATGCCGCATAGGGAGCCATCTGAATGCTCCACTGGTAGCTGTTGTTGTAGGAGAACTCTGCAAGGGGTAAGAACTGATCCAACGATCCTCCGAAGTCTATAACACATGCGCGGAGCATATCCTCCAAGATCTGAATAGTGTGCTCGGACTGTTTGTCCATCTGAGGATGAAATGTTGTGCTCAACTTAACCCTTGTGCCCGATTCACGTTGT
Source organism: Nicotiana undulata (assembly GCA_005239495.1). Taxonomy (NCBI): domain Eukaryota; kingdom Viridiplantae; phylum Streptophyta; class Magnoliopsida; order Solanales; family Solanaceae; genus Nicotiana; species Nicotiana undulata. Next base: position 60,328 of record ML264926.1, on the reverse strand, counting down.
AATGCCCTCCAGAAGTGCGAGGTGAACTGCGTACCTCGATCAGAAATGACAGACACAGGCTTACCGTGAAGACGGACGATCTCGCGGATGTAAATATTTGCCAACTGCTACGAAGAATAGGTAACTACCATAGGAATGAAGTGTGCTGACTTAGTCAGCCTGTCCACAATGACCCAAATGGCATCAAACTTCCTCTGAGTCTATGGGAGTCCAACAACGAAATTCATAATGATACGCTCCCACTTCCACTCAGGTATCTCTATCTGCTGAAGCAAACCACCGAGTGTCTAATTCTCATACTTCACTTGCTGACAATTCAGGCACTGAGCTACATAAGAAACTATATCCTTCTTCATCCTCCTCTGCCAATAACGCTGCCGCAAGTCCTAATACATCTTTGTGGTGCCCAGATGAATAGAATACCAGGAACTGTGGGCCTCCTCAAGAATTAAGTCACAAAGTCAATCAACACTAGGCACACAAACACGACCCTTCATCCTCAAGACTCCATCATCACCAACAGTTGCTTGCTTGGGACCACCGTGTCGCACTGTGTCCCTAAGGACCAACAAATGAGGGTCGTCATACTGCCGATCTCCAATACGCTCAAACAAAGAAGAACGAGCGACTGTGCAAGCTAGAACACGATTGGGATCTAAAAATATCCAACCTTACAAACTGTTTGGCCAAAGTTTGAACATCTGATGCTAGCAGCCACTCGTTGACTTCCTACTCAATGCGTCAGCCACCACATTGGCCTTCACGGGATGATACAAGATGGTGATATCATAGTATTTCAATAGCTCCAACCACTTCCTATGCCTCAAATTGAGATCCTTTTGCTTGAATAAATACTGAAGGCTCCGATGATCTCTGAAAACCTCACACGACACGCCATAAAGATAGTGCCTCCAAATCTTCATGCATGAACAATGGCTACCAACTCTAAATCATGGACATGGTAATACTTCTCATGAACCTTCAATTTCCACAATGCATATGCAATCACCCTGCCCTCATGCACCAATACTGCACTGAGCCCAACACGGAAGCATCACAATATGTGTAAGATCCTGAACCTGTGGGCAACACCAACACCAACGATGTAGTCAAAGCAGTCTTGAGCTTCTGAAAGATCGACTCACACTCGTCTGACCATCTAAATGGGGCACCCTTCTGGGTCAACCTGGTCAATGGGGCTACTATAGATGAAAACACTTCCACAAATTGATGGTAATAGCCCGCCAAACCCAAGAAACTCCTGATCTTCGTAGCTGAAGTGGGTCTAGGCTAACTCTGAACTGCCTCAGTCTTCTTAGGATCTACCTGAATTCCCTCTGCTGATACAACATGGCCCAAGAAAGCGGCTGAAGCCAACCAAAACTCGCACTTTGAAAATTTAGCATATAACTAGTTGTTTCTCAAAGTCTGAGGCACAATCCTAAGATGCTTCTCATGCTCCTCTCGACTGCGGGAGTAGATTAAGATATCTTCAATAAACACAATCATAAAGGAGTCTAAGTAAGGCTTGAACACTCGGTTAGTAAAATCCATGAATACTGCTAGCGCATTTGTCAACCCAAAAGACATCACTAGAAACTCATAATGCCCGTACCGAGTCCGGAAAGTTGTCTTAGGGACATCAAACGCCTTAATCCTCAACTGATGGTAGATAGATCTCAAATCAATCTTCGAAAGCACTTGGCATCCTGAAGCTGATCAAATAATTCATGAATCCTCGGCAGTGGATACTTTTTCTTGATGGTGACTTTGTTCAACTGCCAATAATCTATACACATCATCATAGATCCGTCTTTCTTCTTCACAAACAATACCAGTGCACCCCAGGGCGAGACACGAGGTCTAATGAAGCCCTTATCAAGCAAATCTTGCAATTTTTCCTACAATTCCTTCAACTCTAGCGAGGCCATACGGTATGGGCCGAATGGAAATGGGCTGAGTTCCCAGTGACAAATCAATATCCCTGCCGGGTGGAATACCCGGCAGGTTTGCAGGAAAACCCTCTGGAAACTCACAAACAACATTCACGGAATCCAGGGAAGGAACCTCTGCACTAGAATCACGAACATAAGACAAATAGGCTAAACACCCCTTCTCAACCATACGTTGAGCCTTCATATACAAGATAACCCTGTTGGTAAATGGCTAGGAGTCCCCCTCCACTATAATCGAGGCAACCCCGGCAAGGCTAAGGTCACTATCTTGGTGTGACAGTTCAATATAGCGTGATAAGGTGACAGCCAATCCATACCCAATATAACATCAATATCAACCATATCGAGTAGTAGAAGATCTACACTAGTCTCAAGACTCTCAATAGTCACCACACACGAACGATAAACACGATCTACAATAATAGCATCCCCCTACAGGTGTGGACACATATACAAGGGCACTCAAAAAAGCATGAGGCACAACCAAATATGAAGCAAAATAAGATGACACATAAGAGTAAGTAGATCCCGGATCAAATAGAACTGAAGAATATCTACTACAAACTAAAATAGTACCTGTAATAATAGCATCGGATGACTCAGCCTCAAGCCTAGCTGGAAAAGCATAACACCGGGGATGGGCCTCACCACTTTGAACCATATCCCTAGGACGACCTCTAGCTGGCAGGCCTCCACCTCTAACGGCCTGACCTCCACCTCTAATAGTCTGGACCCTACCTCTGGCTGCCTGACCCCTGCCTCTGGCTGACTGAGCAGGCGGTACCGCAGCTAGTGTCGTAACCACGTTTTCCTGATATGCCCATAACCACCACACTCGAAACATCTATCCTGACACTATGGTTGTGGAAACTAAGACTGACCCGAACGGTCAGGATGACCACGGTAATAACTCTGAATCGATGCACTGATAGGAGATATTGGTGCACTGTAGGATGGCTGCCCAAAAGGAGGCACATAAGGACCACGACTCCCCGAAGCACTGAATGAAACGACATGGGAGGATGGCCTCTACCAAAAGTACCCCTGACTCCAGATGATCTACCATTGAAACCCACTAGAATGATGAGGTCTCTTGTCAGACCCCTGACCTCCCTGTCCAAGAACCATCTCGACTCGCCTGGCGACATTGGTAGCCACCTGAAAAGAAATATCACTCCCAGTCTCCTTAGCCATATGCAATCTAATAGGCTGATCAAGTACCTCAATAAACCTCCTCATTCTCTCTCTCAGTAGGAAGCAGAAGAAGGGCATGACGGGCCAAATCCACAAAATGATTTGCATACTGAGTAACAGTCATACTGCTCTGCTGGAGACGCTTGAACTGATGGCGATGCTCCTCTCTCAAGGTGATACGCAGAAACGTCTCTAGAAAGAGATGAGATAAATGGTCCCAAGTAAGAGCTGGAAACTCAGCTGGTCTAGTGGAACCAGTCATCTGAAATACAGCAAAGTCGACCCCATTACTATCCAATATACCCATGTTACGAAGCACCTCATGACAGCTGTCAAGATACTCCTGGGGATCCTCTGAAGTAGCACCACTATAATGAATTGGGAAGATCTTGGTAAACCTGTCCAATCTCCACAAACCCTCAGAAGACATAGCTGACCCATCATCGTTCTGTGCTGCAACAACCGGTTGAACTACTCCGACTGGATGAGTTGCTGGAGTCTGATACTAGGGAGCCATATGCTCCGGAGTGTGAGTAGCAGGAATCTGGGTTCCTCCACCAGCTTGAGAGACAACTAGTGCCATGGGAAATGCGCCAGCCTGGGCCACACTCTCCATAAGGCCCACCAAACGGACCAAAGCATCCTGAAGCACTAGGGTTGCAATGAACCCCTCAGGGACCTGCGTTGGTCCGTTAGGAATAGTCTGGGCTGAAACCTCCTCGTCGAACTCTACCCGAGGCTCCACTGCTGGGGCTTCTACTCGGGCTCTAGGCTGAGACCTGCCCCTGCCTCGACCTCTAGCACATCCTTGGCCTCAACCTCGGCCCCTCGTAAGAGCTGCCACTACAGGATCTGGCTACTGCTCAACTGAAGAAGCGGTACATGTTCTTGCCATCTGCGAGAAAATAAAAGTAGAAAAGTTCAATCAGTATTGAGAAAACAAAATCGCACGACAGAGAAGAATATAAGTGAAATTTGTTCCTAAACTTATAGACTTTGGGAGATAAGTACAGACATCTCCGTACCGATCCCCCAGACTCTACTAAGTTCGTTCATGAATAGTGAGACTTAAGTAACCTAGTGCTCTGATACCAACTTGTAAAGACACAGAATTCCCACCGTCGGAACCGTGATGGCATCTAACATTACACTTTCTAGGTAGGCCAACGTTAGAGGCTTATTATCCAATCTTTTTACATTTCAGTGATTTACAAAAAACAAGTTATAACAAGTCGAAATGAACGCGGAAATATAAATAACAGCTTCGAATATATATACTACTACCAGAATCCAGAGTCACAATTCATGAACATTATAAGATTTTCCTACAAGTAATTGTCCGAAAGAAATGCAACTGTTTGCGGAATAAAGAAACAGCAAAATATGAGGTATGGAAGGGGACGCCAGGTCCTGCGGACGCCGACAGGTCTACCTTGGGTCTTCTAGCAAGTGAATCCTACAACCAACCTCTCGATCAGCTCGGACTAGATCCAAAATCTGCACAAAAAGTGCAGAGTATAGTATTAGTACAACTGAACCCATGTACTGGTAAGTGTCGGGTCTATTCTCGACGAAGGAGTGACGAGGCTACGATGGGTCACTCACAACAAAATCTGCATATAGTATATAATAAAAGCGGAAAGGAAGATAGAATAAAGTAAGTAGTAACTTGCATGAAGTAATTACAGTTCTCAAAAGTATTTTCCTTAGTGTTCAGATACTACTAATCCTTAAGTGAAATTAGGACTACCGTACAACTAAACCAGTCAGGGAAAAACATAAAAATGTAGATTGTTGCGACGCGCGACCCGATCCCACCGTAAATATTATATACAACGTTATTTCCTAACATAAACAACAGAATATAGATGAAAGTGTTGTGGCGTTCAACCCGATCCCACCATATCAATATCAATTACTCGGTAAATACAGAAATTTCATAACTCAAACCACAAAACCCTTATCAATACTTAAACTTCCCGCCAAAGCAAATGGGAGGCTTGTACACTATGAGAATTCACACAAGCAATACTACTCAGCGAGACCAATCCATAATATACCATAAAAACATCGATAAACCAGCTTAAGCAACTAATAGGAGGCAATGAAGCTACGGGATAACTATCACCATTAACAAAGGAAAACAAAGTCTAATAAGTAGCAATTAGACATGGGAATTCAAGTGAACCATGTAACAGTTAAGGCAGGGAAAGAGACAATATGAGAAGAATGGGAAAGAAACAGGCAAAACAGATAAATTGGAGGCACATTAGTACCCGTCACCTCACATATACGTTGCTCACATGAATTCATATAGCAAATAAGTTGAGGGTTGCTAATCCCCTTAAGTCAATCTTAGACATAACACTTACCTCGCTCCACATGCCACTCAATGCCCAATTACCGCTTTTCCTCTAGAATCCACCTCCAAACCACTCGTATCTAGACACAATTAACTTAATAACATCAAATATATCTAAAGTAATCAGTTACAATGCATAAATTTAGATTTTCCAAACTTTCCCTCAATAAATCAAATATCGACCCCGGGGCCGCTTGGCCAAAACCCAAGTCTTATTGCTTGGTCAAAACCTGAGGTTTGAAATTTTTGAAAGAATGGCCAATTCTCATTTTAAGTTCTGTTTTGTATAGTTGGGCGACAGTTTTCATCATGTTTGCGTGAACACTGTCGCGTCCGCGAAGAGCTGCAGCTTACGCGATCGCCAAACTCTCATCGCGTTCGCGAAGGCTACGCCCCCTGGCCTTCGCGTTCGCGAGTCATTGCTCACGTTCGCGATGAAGGAGTGACTGACCCCTCCCCCAAGTCCCAAGTGCTACGCGTTCGCGAAGGGTAAGGCCCCCATCGCTCTGCGTTCGCGACCAAATCTCCGTGTTCTCGTAGTGTAAAAATACTCCCCAGGCCAGATCCCCTTCGCGATCACGAGAATGGCTACGTGATCGCGAAGCACAATGCAACAGAACACCAAATACAACACACACACCAGAATTTTCTAAGTTCAAATCATCCTATAGCCTATCCGTAACTCGCCCGAGCCCTCGGGGCTCCAAACCAAACATGCACACAAGTCCTAAAATATCATACGAACTCGCTCCCGCGATCAAAATACCAAAATAATGCCTAGAACTACAAATCGGACACCAAATCTAATGGAATATTCAAGAAAGCTTTAAAACTCTATTTTAACAAAACAAAACTCTATTTTAACAACGAATGTCCGAACCACGTCAAATCAACTTCGTTTCTCACCAAATTCGACAGACACGTCATAAATAATATAGTGAACCTGTACCAGGCTCCAGAACCAAAATATGGACCCGGTATCAACAAGATCAAACAACAGTCAATTCTTTAAATCATTAATCTTTCAAGCTTTTTTAAAATTTTAATCAAAATTCTATATCTCGAGCTAAGGACCTCAGAACTCGATTCAGGGCATACACTCAGGTCCCATATTTCGATACGGACCCACCGGCACCGACAAAATATAGATCCGAGTATGTTTGCTCAAAATGTTGACTGAAGTCAGCTCAATTTAACTTTTAAGGCAAAATTCTTATTTTTATCAATTTTTCAACATATAAGCCTTCTGACAAAACACCTGGACTACACACGCATATCGAGAAAGAAAAAAATGGGAAATTTAGGGATTCACAACGCAGAATTTAGTTCTAAAATATGAGATGAACAATCGGATTATCACATGTCCGTCTATTAAGTCAGAGGTATATGTGTTTGAATGGTAAGCCTGTGGGAACCTTTTTTAGTCAATAGTATAACATTGGGTAATTCTAAATATTTTTCAATAGTAGAGGGTTATATCAGACCCTTTTCCATTTTTCTTACCGGTTATCTTCTCATTCGAACTTATTTGTTGGTAATTTAACGTAGAAATCAATGTCTGCCACTGCTCATTCCTCAACCCCATCCTTTTCTGCCCCTGTCACAGCTGCGAAGATGCCACCTCCCTTGACATGTGCAACATTCGCCCGATACGTAGAGCCACGTCTGCGACCTCCATTCATTCCTCCCCTCTGATGTTGTTGTTTTCCTCTATCGCTTCCACTTGATTTACCATCACCGCGGGGTCTGTCTGCCCACCATTGTGGATCCAATCAACTGGAAGCAACTTTCTTAATAGTAGGAGCACGTAATTCTGTCTCTCACTTTATTCTGACCTCTATAGGGGGGTGTCCCTTGTACAACAAAGTACATAATGTCGCCATATTCATCTATCCCTCGAGCCATCGTCTTCACAAGTTCGCCTTGTACTAACTTCAAGTAAACTCGATTCAAAAATTGGCAATGGATCTTGAGCCAGCAAGTTTGACCTTACTGTTCCATACATTGTTTCATCTAACCCTATAAGTAAAAGGTGCACCTTCTCCTCTTCCTTTTTCTTTTTCAAGGTTGCACCAAGACTACATGTGAACTTACCACATGTGCAAGTTGGTGTGATTAAAATTAGCAAGTTCTTCCTACAATTTTGTTAATTTTCCATAGCAGTTAACTATGGTCATGCCCTTTTGTTCGCACTCTACAAGTTTAGCCTTCAACTGTTGTATTCTTGGACCGTTAGAGACCGAGAAACGTTCTTTAATACTAGTCCATAAATCTTCAGGTACTTCCATGTGTGGTATAGACGAACGTAAAGTAGGCTCAATAGCATTCCGAATCCAAGAAACCACAACGAGTTGACGATCAACCAATCTTCAAGATCTGGAGACTTCTCATCTGGTCTCCTGATTCTTATGTCAATAAATTCGAATTTCTTCCTCGCCCTCAAAGCGATCCTCATGTACCTTGCCCATTCTTCATAGTTTTCTCCCTTCGGAGCCACTTGTGTTATCAAAATTCCGGGATTGTCATAAGTTGTTACTATATCATACGGAGATATGATCTTTTATTTGTTTGTTTCATCACCACCACCGCTCCAGCCGGTAGCGATGGTGTGTTTATCATTGTCCCCTGCCATTGGTACGTCGCTCCGAGTTCCTTTTAGTTTGGCTCGATCTCGGCTCTCATACCATGCCAAAATGTGCATGCATACAATGGCCAAGTGTGGAAGAGAAAAGTTTGCCTCCTTATATTGAGTAACAAGAATATATATACAAGTCAAATAGTAAATCTTAGTCCTAACAAATATGGAAAAGAAAAACTCTCCTAGTCCTAAATTTGAAAAACATACACACGCTTTAATAAACTTCAATGGCCGCACAAGAGTGAATATCTTTGCTAATGCCCCCGTAATATTCCATACGGTTAACCACACTCTATATTAATTAATATGAAGTTTTTTTGCAACTAATCGAATCTAATATAGTATTATTTTATGCCAGATTTTATAGTGAGATGAATGATACTACAAATTCAATCTAACGACCTTTTCGATTCTTATACTTCCACGGAATTCATCCGGAATATTATGAAGACATGGAAGAGAGAAAAAAAAAATATATATATATATATAAAGGGGAGATGAAAAACATGAGTACGCAGTGTAGGTACTGAAAATTTTAAGTGGAGTTTGGCAAAAGGAGCCTACGGAGAGAGAGTATTTGCAGTCATATCTGAAATGTCAGCCATATCAGGTGCCAGCAAAGCTTTTATCAGCTTTGTTCTTTGTTTGATATGAACTTCCGACAATGTACTACTAGCTCTGTAATTAATGAGTATTGTTTTCGCAGCAAAATCGGTAGCTTTATTTTTCTTTCGTTTTGTCCTGAAGGCGACGTGTTCGACTCGCCGTATGAAAGTTTTCACTCAGGTAAGTTCATTTCTAACTTCAAATAAAGCCACCTTCATATCAACAACATTACAATATTAATTTTCCTTCAGTCAAAGTTTGATTCTCTCGGCTCTTTAAGAGAGCCCTGTATTACTCCTAATTATTGTTTCAAATATTGAAGTTTAGAGGCAGTTTTAACAAGCGAAAGTTTTTAAAGTGCTTATATATATGTGTGTGTAATAATGGCAATGGGCATACTTTTAAAGAGAAAACAAAAGAACACTAAAATTCAAATATAGCCAACTCCAAGAGACTTAAGTGCGTTAAGTCACGTAAAAGGACACTGAAAAGGCATACTGCGTTCTCAAAGCAACACATAACATTCAGATAGAAGAAGAGTTGCTATTTTTATCAAGACAGACTTTTTATCGCTTGCCAACTCAGACAAGCAACTAAACTTTTATTTTTTTTAATAACACAGAACATAAAAGTAGGAAGCCCTTAACATAAAAGAATTACAAATATACCCTTCTTAAAAACTTAACTACCCTTTAAAAACTTAACTACCCTACACAGAGATAAAAAATTCTAACGCTTTCCAATAGCAACGTTTTGTGCTCTATTACTAATAGTCACAACCTTTCAAAACTATTTTCTTTTTAAGTTAGATTAATATTATTTTCTACATTATAATGTTACTTCATTAACTTTTGAAGTTGTCAATTATTACCATATGTAAAATGAAGTTTTCCTGCAATTTTTTATTTACTGGAAGTGAATTGTCGCACTCAATGGATTTTACTGATTTGAATGCAGGTCTCTTGAACCACGACTATGGTTATAACAGTTATGGACAAAAATATATTCTAGATCTTGACTTCATAGTCGTCCCCAATAGCACAGAAACAGTAATAACATTGCGATTCCTCCAATTTTGCAATAAGTAATTAGAAGGTATGATAGATCTAAATTTCTAAATCCTTCTCCTTATTGGCTATTATAAGGAAGAGTTATATAGGAAAAATCAATAAGTTAGTGTTTCATATAAGTTTTTACATATATTAGTTATGTATACTATTTATACAAATAAACTATGTTATTTTGTTAAGAGGAATATTGAAAATCACCAAGAGTTTGGCAGGTTTCTCCTGCATCTTCTGACGTGTTTAAAAAATTTCATCTTATATTAATACTATTGATTCTGTGAATTTAGAAAGAAAAAAAACGAATTAACTATTTGGGTAAACTAAGTTATATATGGGGTTAAACTAATATTTGATGATTGAGATTTTGACGACAAGGATTTCATTATTTGGAAAGATAGGAAGTTAATTGTTTATTATATTATTTGTATAATTATTTATATCGTGAAAAATAAAATATAGTACTTGGCAGTTAAGATTAAGTATATTAAATTTTACCCTTTAAGGTACATGAATCACTTAAAATCATTAAGCTTAAGTTTACGTAACCAAAATTGCTGACAACTTCAAAAAAATTACGATGTACAACTAACATATTCTAATCTTGCTCTTCATGATCATAAAGACACTTCAGAATGACCGATTTGATTATTTATATTATTTAATTGGAGCCGGGTTAAGGACAAATATTTTATGGTAATTTTAGCGAATTGTCAAGTTAATAAATGAGTAAAAAAAAAAGCTTTTTCGGTTGACTATTTTTTGTGAGTTTGTTATATTCATTCTCTACTTTATCAACAACAAACTATTGTTTAGCAGTAAATTAATATTTATCTGAACACTAATATTGTCTCTCTTCTTTTTCAAAGATTCTATCTTTTCTCTTTAGTATCGATTTAATTGAAAAGAATACCCCTAAGTCCTAACATATAGTCTATTATTACTTGACATTGTATAGAAATAAGAGTAGTGTATGACTTATTTGCTAAGCCGGTAGTTTTATACAATACTCATAGCTTAGCAGGAATGATCATACACCCTTTTAAAAGATGATTGAATCCTCCCAATTTTTTGATAAAGTTAAATATTTATGACAATGCTTAATACTTTTGATTTATTGAATAAGGGTCCATGACTCATTCTTTTATAAAATTAGAACATTCTCAAATTTTAAGTGTGATCTTATTAATTTGGGTGATTTTCATACAGAGAAAAATATTTTTAATGAAGGTTTTTGCAAAAATATTTTATATTTAAAAATCAAGTTTATATTATAGTCACGATGTTGATAGAGGTAAGAGTCACAAAGGTAGTATATTTCAAATATTTTTTTGATGTTACTTATTACTTCTAATTTATTAAATGGTTGTTCATAATTGATTCAAATTTTAACAAAATTAAAATATTCTTGACTTTGAAGTGTCCAAGCTTGCAAATTTGAGTGAGCTTGACATGGAGATAAAAATATTCTGACTTTGATAAATGGTCATCATACGTTGATCATTCACATAATTTGTACTATATTCTTTCATGCACAATCATAGAATCAAATTTTTATATTATAATAATATTTATATTATTTTATAAAATCATGTACGACATGATTCGGCATACACGTACAACGCATGTACAGAGAAACTAGTTATATATAAACATAGACCGATCAATGTAAATTGAAGAAAGTTAAGTAGCATGACTAGAGGAATAAAAAGGACCATTGAGCGATTCGACAATCACTCTTACACTAACTTAATTAAGCACGTGACACGTCGGAGTAGGATCAGAATGTTGTTTAGGTCCATAGTGGTATATGTTTCTTTTGTACATAGAATTTGACACATTCATCAGTAATTCTTGTTATAAGTATCTTTTTTGTTTCCAGCCTTTACTGATTTCTCCTCAAATCCTAATTTTTCTTGAATTTAATCATGTCTAGTTTAGTTTAGTGCAACTTCATAAAACGACCTCCATTTGTTGCCTTGATATCTTTGTGCCTCCTCTTTAAGTTAGCGGTTCAGGTAATGAATTAATGATAAATGTAGTAAGGGTGTCTAACGGGTGGGCCGGGTCGGGCCGGGTAGCATTTTTTTGAACCGTACGGGTTATGGGACCGGGCCGGTTACGGTTAATTGTTAACGGGTTTAACGGGTTTGGGTTTATCGGGGTAAAAAGTAATCCGTACGGGTAGGGGTTTAAGGGGCCGGGCCGGGTTAACAGTATTTCAATTTTATTTTTTTTAATTTTTTGTACACGTATTGTGCCGTTGAACCGGTCCGGTCCGGTCCGGTTAAACCGGTACCAGCACTGTTCATATGGACCGAGTTTGACCGGTCCGGTTACCCGTTAAGAAGAAGAAAAACGTTTCAACCCCCATAACCCCCCTACCCAGCCCCACCCGGCCCCCTATGAACCGGACCGATCCGGTTCCGATTTTAACTGATCTGGGCCAGTCAGGTGACGGGTCAACCCGGCCCCTTAGCCACCTTTAAAATGTAGTGGATGAACAGGAGCCTACTGCTTATAAACGTGGATGACACGTCACACGGTGGTTTGTAGGAAGAAATAGAATGCCAAACTCATATTTCTAAAACAAGAAAAAAAGAAATTCTTTCAACTAATCGACTTTTGTATCATTTATGCTAAATTTTATAACGAGATTAACTATACTCGCAGATGACCTCTTCGCAGATGACCTCTTCGACTCTGATGCTTTTCACGGAATTCATCCGGAAGTATTATGAACAAATGGAAGAGGGAAATGAAAAACATGGAAAGCAAGAGTAGTGTAGGTAATAAATATTTTAAGTGGAGTGTGGGAAAAGGAGCCTACGAAAAGTGTGTGCGCGCGCGCGGGGCATATCTGAAATGTCAGTCGTAGGAATAAGAATAGGTGCCAGTAAAGGTTTTATCTGTTTTGATCCTTGTTTGTATATGGACATTCAATTACAATTTAGTACTACCTGTGTCGACCCAGCACCAATGCTTCCCTTCGAGTCCGGAATCTTTTTGTTGTATTTTTAGACAAAGGTGATTTTAATATGTGTAAAAAAAAAAAATTACATTTTTATATATAACTCAGAAATTTTTCGTGCTATACATTAACGATGATTTCAACCGTTAAGGTATAGCGCAATAAATTAACGCGCTATACATGTTTAGCGCACAGATTTCCGACGCTATGCGATGACGATTTGATTGCTAGGTATAGCGCATAGAATTAAAGTGTTATACTAGTATAACGCATAAAAACAACGTGCTATACCCACCTTTTTAAATTCCTTCTTCTTCCCCACGACCAGAACTCATCCTCCCCCATTTTTTTTATTTCTCCCCACCGTTCTGATCCCCCCCCCTCCTTTCTTCTTCTTCGAACATTTTTGTGGGCCCCACCTGTCACACAAAACGCTAAGAACGTAGGTCCCACATCATAGCAGAGCATCGTATTATTGTGGTTTCACTCTTTCAGACCCAAATTTTCATCTAATTCATTTTCCGAAAAACATAATTCGAGGTATTTCGATTTATTTTAGGTTGAAACTTGTATAATAATATATATTAGTTGATTTGAATGTGTTTCCATGTCGTTTTTTTTTTTGTTTTATTTGTGAAACTAGTATGTTATATTTATCCGGACTTAGTTATTAGTGTTCTAAAAAAATGTAAAATTGAGAAATAATTTTTTTAATAAAAATGTTAATTAATATGTTTTACTGTTTTATATGTAATTTTGTGAATGTTATGTGATTAAAATGTATTTGTTGTTTATATTTAGTTTGAATTATTTATTAGTGTAGTAAAATGTAGAACCTTTTAGCGTAGTAAAATGTAGAGCCTTTTAGTGTAGTAAAGGTGTAGAGTATTTTAGCGTAGAATCCCTGTAGTTTAAGTATCTCTTATACTGATAGATGAAATACAAACTTTGTACAATTAAATAATTAAAAATTAATAATTTAAATTATAAAACAAACACACAAATTTATAAAAATATTGAATTTGACACACATAATTATTCATGATAGTTTGGTACTACTGGGCCTCAAATATCGAGCCTGAAACCCATAGGTATATATACTTTGTACAATTAAATAATTAAACATTAATAATTTAATTTATAAAACAAACACACGAAATTATAAAAATATTGATTTGACATACATAATTATTCATGATAGTTTGGTTCTACTAGGCCTCAAATATCGAGCCTGGAACCCATGTATATACTATATCCAATTAAAATTATTAAAAATTAAAAATTTAATTTATAAAATAAACACACGAAATTATAAAAATATTGAATTTAACACACATAATTATTCATGATAGTTTGGTGCTACTGAGCCTCAAATATCGAGCCTGGAAATCATGTATATACTATGTCCAATTAATTATTAATTTAATTTATAAAACAAACACACGAAATTATAAAAATATTGAAATCAGGATAGCTTGGTGCTACTGGGCCTCAAATATCGAGCCTTGAACCCAATAGATATATATACCCTGTCCAATTAAATATTGTATAACTCAAAAATTAGTTATTTAATTTACAGATTAAACATACAATTAATGTTGTTTAATTTACAGTTGACGACATGGACGTGCTGCCTATACATCCCGGCCCCTACTCCGCTGAGCTATTAGTGCTACTGGGCGATCATAGGTCCGACCACATATGGGAGGGAGAGTTACTGTCCCAGACTCTCCGCGCTAGGAGAGTGGACGACCTGTGGGATTTTTTGAGGGAAGGAGATCTCCATCCCCGTGTAAGTCTAGCATTTGCAGGATACGTGATTCAATAGGATTTTTCAGATCGGGCGGCTGCAGCTTGATGGGCTTTGATCACGGCATTGCTTGAGCTGTGGCGACCGGAGACACACACTTTCCACCTGCCCATCAGTGAGGCCACTATCACGCTGCAGGACGTGGAGGTTTTATATGGTCTGCCCGTTGATGGGATTGTCGTTTCACTGCCTCTGGCTATAAGATATATGGCGCGCGTGTAGTATTTGGACATGATGCAGCAGCTCACGGGTTTCAGGCCATAAGACCAGACTGCATCGTCAGGGGCCAGACGGATGAGTTTGACCGCTATTAGACAACACCTGAAGATACTCCACCCCGACATCACCGGCGATACAGACGAGCTACATATTACCCAGTATACAAGGTTGTTGTTGCTTCTTCTATTTGGGGGGATCTTTTTCCCAAACACTTCGGGGAACCTAGTCAGCCTGCGATTTCTTCATCATCTTCAGCTGCTAGATGAGTTACCCTTTTACAGCTGGGGTGCAGCTGTTCTCGCCTACATGTACAAACAGATGTATCGGGCGATCATGGGCACTCAGAGTGACATTTGTGGTTTTCTGCCGCTTTTACAGGTGACAACATATTCGAATAATCTATTCATTAGTTCCAATTCTACCTAGTTAGAATTTATCTTAAACCTTACGTCAACTTTGTATGTTAGGTTTGGGCCTGGGAGCAGTTCCTGCAGTTTCATCCACCTCTACCACAATTACCTCCTAATGTACCACCTCTGTTTCTCCCTCTAGCTAGGAGGTGGGTTCTCCACCGTAGACTTGCACGAGAGTATGATGCTCATCATAATCTCCCCCTCTGCCGGGATGTGTTGGATCTGCTGGAGGGCGCACAGGTAAATATGTACCTAAAATTACCTGGTATAGATTAACTTAGTGTTGCGCATACTCACGTTTTGTGTTCTTATTTGATAGTTCATCTGGACTCCATACAACGATGATTTGATAGGTGGCCTGCCAGATTATTGCTCGGCCGGCCGACTGATTTGGAGCACTTCGGCCCCGCTGATATGCCTCGATATTGTGGAGCATCATGCCCCGGAGCAGGTACTTCGCCGGTTTGGTCGTCCGCAGTATATAACGAGTATGACTATATGGGAGCCTACACATTATCAAAGGGATGATCTCTCCAGGGCGGACGACGCATTTATAGCATGGGTAGCGGCACAGGTCTATACTTGGGACAAACGAGATCACATGATTCCATCCCCACCTACACATATCCAAGTAGAGATTATTTAGATGTATATGTCTTGGTACCGCCACATTACCCGACTTTTTATCGGGAATCCCATTCATCAGGCTGGCGGTCGGTACGTTCCATACGCCGGGCGACACGAGGCCCTGGTATGTTTTCTGTTATTATTAATTATATAGTTGTAACTTAGTGCAATATATGTAGTTTATATTTTATACGTTGTGCAGGCTATTGGACTACATACAGTCTATCAGATGGGACTGCAGATGCAGGATCATGTCGGCGATCCTGCGGCCGCCTTGCAGGATTACGGCCGGTGATTTGTAGAGTTAGTTGCCCGGACACTGCAGCGAGCCCGAGAGGATCAGTGCTTGGGAAACGAGCCTGATTACTTGGAGCCAGGGAAGTACGAGTGAGGCCCTGGTGTCGCACGAGGTGGTGGTGCCCGACGAGGCGGGAGTGCCGGATGACGTGGTGGTGGGCGCAGAGGAGGTGGTCCCCGACAAAGGGGCGTTGAGGCCCCTACTGATGATGTTGTTGCTGATCTGCCTGGTGTCCTGCATGAGACGGACATGCCGTCATACAGCCTTGGGATGCATCTCACTCCAGGGACTTCGCAGGTGACCCCGTCAGGTCCATTATTGATCACGGGCACAGACCTTACTATAGTGGATTATCATTTAAAAACTGAAATCGAGGTTGTTCAAATCATAATTAACAGACATAATTTTTATTTTATAAATCTTGCAACATAAACAAAAAAACTAATTATTACAACATAAACTCATTGATAGTTGGGCATACTAGAAGAACACCCACTACGAGCTTGATTACTATTGCCACCCAAACCAGCTGAAGGACATTTTTGACGGTCGTGTCCTATTTGCGAGCATATACCACATTTGCGCGCATAAACGGTATCACTAACATCCATTTTGTTTTGTATACGCATTCTCTTATGCACCTGTATTCGACGCAAATAGGACTTGTTACACACAATTTTAAATGGTTCCGACGGCCAATAATGCTCAGCGCCCACTGGCTGCAATTGCCCACTATAGGTGTTTAGGTACTTGGCAACACTATATTGTTGATCAACATAGTTGGTTATACCTAAATCAACTTTTTGAAAGCACTTGATGGCATGTGAGCAAGGCATGTGGTAGATGGACCATTCCCACAAGAGTATAACCTTGTAGATTCATTTACAGTATGTACATTATTCCCCCGATTTTGATGGATAGCGATGTGAACTTCAAAAATATTTCTTTCGTTATCATACTGCAAAACTGAATGCCAATATGCTCCTCGCCTGTATTTCTCAAATCTCTTCATCGACACTGGAATAAATTCAACACCCTTTTCCATCAATGACGTTGCAGCTGCAGACCTTTCAACAAACCTCTCCACCATCTGCTAGAACGACATCCGCACCATGGTTGTGACAGGAAATCCTTTTTGCCGACTTCAATAACCCGTTGAAAGACTTTGACACATTTGTAGTCAGAATCCCCCATCGTCTGCCACCATCCGCATGCAAAGTCCACTTTTCAGGTTGATGTCGCAGTAACCAACGATAGGCTGCCTTGTCTTCTTGCTTGATATATTCCATGTGCCTCTCGAATTTATGTTGTTGGTGGTCTGTTGCTGCCATCCACATCAAATCATGCAGATCCTTGTTGGGATATGCCTTCTGAAAATTGGGCTTAAAGTGCCTCACACAGTAATGGTGGTAGGCATAAGGTTCTTGCCATGCAGGCAAGTTCTCCATAGAACTTAAGATACCACCGTACCGATAAGATATTAGACAAATACCGGAACGCTGTTTGACAACGTGCTCTTTCAAGTGGTTCAAAAACAACATCCACGTCTCTTGGCTTTCATTGGCATAAACATCAAAAGCTAGAGGAAATATCTGCTCATTAGCATCTACTGTCGCGACTATCAACAGCTTGATATCGTACTTTCCATAGACATGAGTGCCATCCATGAACACGCCCAGAAAACGTAATTGAATATATATTCCGCCCGAGGTTAAAGTGTTGCAGTGCGGCCATGTACCTGGGTAGAGCTGCAAATGACTTATCCCAGTTACCATAGACAATTTCAAACGCTCGTTTGCGCCCGAGATATGCCTTTCTTTTGGTAATGGTATGGCCATATTCATGGTGGACTGATGTAATGCACTCTTTAATTTTATACCTTATGGACGCTTTGAGGTGTGGAATAAGGACAAGAGAAATCAAGTCAATATCCAAGTTGAAGTAATTCTCGTTGAATGTGTCCATTTCGCATGTATGGGCGGAAATGTATTTACCCACTTTCCACATACCTGTCTTCTTCTTGCTCGCACGCAACATCCAATGACATGGACAAAACCACCTGCGGCAAACAACCTTGTATACAACCGGAATTGACTCCCATACCATCATCTCACGACACTCTTTTACGTTGTGCATTTTACAAGCCCTGCTTACGCGCGCTTTATCAGGTAAAAGCATGCCCTTTTCCAACACCATTGGTCTAGACTCATCGCACATTGCTGTCCGAATTTCATCAAAATCCCTTGTGAGGGCTTCCACATCCGGCATGCTTGGCAAGTTATCAAGGTAAGGAATATCCCTTGAATGAAACGACACTTGGGACTCGTACACTCTTCGTCTAGGAGAGGGGGTGGAGCATACTCTCTCGCCAAAGTCCTTCATTCTCATCCTCCTCATCACCATCCTCACGAGGAAAGGGTGTCTCGTCTCCGGATTCATCGGCATTGTTGTCGTAATCACTTTTTTCTTCCTCACTCTGTGCATCTGCTAGAACCCGATTTAATACGTCATCTTCGGGAAATTGAGTGAGTACAGGTGGTTCAACTTGCTCGTTTTCACTGCACAACCAACAAAATAATAAGCTACTGAAATTAATAAATACTTTCCATATAGCTGTATCACTTCACTTACAAGTCATAATGTGATGAAATTCCATGATAGACATTTTCATTTTGGTGATGACTCCCGGATGGACCACCATGATCCAACACACCAAAACTATGCTTGGGTTCATAACTTGTAAAATTCATATCCGACCGGTACCCCCTGTGAAATATATGAGTGTTAATACAAATTCAATACAACAAAAATGTACATCGTAACACAAAGGAAAATTGAAGTTTACCACTCGTCTTGAGAATTATGTAAAGCAGGAGAGAAATTATTTCCTCGCTGCTCATTCGCCGGCGGTGATAAGTTTAAATCAAGGCAAACTCTTTAATCTGAAACCTCATTGTTGGGAACGTCTTCGACTTTGACGTACATATCCAACATTTTGATTACAAGAAATTCCCGGTATTCATCCGGAGTCCTCAGAAAATCCCTCAAAGTTTCATCATCGTCGATGTTAAACTTCGAGTAAAAAGCAACCCCTTGCGGAGTGACGGAATACGGCTTCCGGTTACTTTTAGTTTCACCGAACGTTTCCTCACACTCATTTTTTTGCATAACAACAATACTAGTTTTTCGTACTCTATTGTAAGTGGGAATTTAACATGACATTGTGGAGATAAACTGTACCTCATAGAGCTATTCTCCATCACAACCTCACCCCCCCTTCCCCCAATATAATGAAACTCTTATTCTACGTTTTTCAGGCATTATGAAAAAATGCTTGAGAATGTAACAAGAAGAAAAGTTTGAACGGGAGTTAGAATATTTTTTGAATGGATTTTCGTAAAATCCTAACCCCTTTATATAAGAAAATGGCTAGCCCGGGGGCCTTAAATTTTTGGTGTATAGCGCTCTATTAATGTGCGATATACCCATTTGAATTATTGTTATGTCAATTAATTATTGGTGGGCCCAAGAAACAGGTATATCACGCTATTTCTATGCGCTATATATGTATAACGCTTGATTTCTATGCGCTATACCTCCTAGTAAAATCCAGACAGCATAGCGCGGAAAAGCTATGCGCTAAACATGTATAGCGCGTTAATTTACTACGCAGTACCTTAACGACTGAAATCACCGTTAATGTATAGCGCGGAAAATTTTCACGTTATATATAGAAATGTAACTTTTTTGTCCACACATTAACGTCACTTTTGTCCAAAAATACAACAAAAAGGTTCCGGGCTCGCTTCCTTTCACCCCCACTACAAACAAACACCCCCCTCCCCAAATTAAAAAGAAGAGATCATTAATTACTTACTTTACACTGGCTCTGTGAAGGGTATTTATACATCACGCTCCTTTATAATTTTGAATTTAAGAAAATAATATTTTTAGATATTTTATGTGTAAAAAAAAGTAAATCTCTTATGTGTTAAAAATAGAGTTATAAAACTAAAAACAAATTTGTAAAGAGCGAAAATGTCACGACCCGAATTACCCTCTGAACAGTCTCGTGACGGCACCTAATCTCTACGACTAGGTAAGCCTAATACATACGGAAAATAAAGCAACATAACAATAGAAATAGAAAAGAAGAAGGAAATATATAACTCAGCCGCTCGGCATTTACAACTTTCACTTCCCAAAACCCGGAACATCACAATAATCACAAGCTCTGTACTAATGTAGCTCTATACAATGGAAAAAGGAAAATGTATATAAGTCTCCTAAGCCCATACTAGAATAGAAGGGGACTCGTGGGATTCAGCGGACGCGGCAGAATTACCTCGCGGTCTCCTGGCAGCTACTAAAGTACTCCTAGCCAAAATGCTATGTACTGGTACCTGGATCTGCACATGAAAAACATGCGCAGGAAAGGGCATGAGTACTCAACAATTTGGTACTCAGTAAGTGCCAAGCCTAACCCCATTTAGGTAGTGACGAGGTCAGGTTAAGGCTCTACTGGAGGTTTATAATAAAACAGTTTAAAAACATCTAAGCAGAGATAGGTAATAAGCTATAGCAGAACAGTAGAAACGATAAACTACAAAGAATAATAAAAGAGAGCCCTCGGCTCAGCACAACATATGTCTCCATAACAAATATGCAATGCAGTACAGGGGAAAAGCTCCCGAAATCTTATCCGTAGTCCCAATTTAAATATGCAATGCAGTATAGGGGTAAAGCTTCCGGAATCTCGTACGTAGTCCCAATTTAAATATGCAATGCAGTACAAGGGGAAAGCTCCTGGAATCTAGTCTGTAGTCCCAATTTAAATATGCAATGCAATGAATACAGGATACAGTGTATTTGAACAGTTCAGAAGGAATCACAGGAAAATACATAATAAACTACCTAAACATGGTACAAGTATTAACAATTAGAAGTAACTCAAATAAGACAGGTAGACATACTCATTCCTAGGCTACACTACATAGTTAGTACATGGAACAGTGAAATAGGGATGATTGATTTATGTCATGAAAGGAAAAAGATGAAGTTTTAGCAACAATAGCCCGTGTACGCACTCGTCACCTCACGTACACGACACTCATATAACAAAACAATATCAAAACCAACCTAAGGGTAAGTCCCCAACGCAGAGTTAGGCAAGCCATTTGCCTCGACTGCGCTACTCAACCCAAAATCACGCTCTTGCCACGAGTATCCGACTCCGGGTGGCCCAAATCTACTAAATTCGATTTCATAATGTAAATAACACTTTAAGGAATCAAAATAGCTAATTATTTCGAAGCTAATACGCGAAATTAGGAAATTTGCCCAAAAAGTCCCCCAGGCCCACGTCTCGGAATCGGGTAAAAATCATATATTCCGTACTCTCATTCACTCGCGAGTCTAACCATATAAGAATATCTCAAATCGGATGCCAAATTTATCCAATTTTTCCCAATTTTTCCACCAAAATTCAAAATTTAAAGACTAGATTCAAGTTAGGAATCATGGAAATTGATCTAAGTTGGGTAGAAATCACTTACCCAAGTTGCCCAGGTGCACAATTCTTCAAACATCGCCCCTCCCGAGCTCTCAAATTCGAAAATATGAAAATAGCATAAACCCTCAGATTTGGGTCTTTAAAAGACTGCCCAGTGATTTACCTTATGTGATCGCGTACATTGAGTCGCGATCGCGGAGAGTAAAACTTTCACGCCTGGGATTCATTCTATGCGATCGCAGAACTCAACTCGCGATCGTGAACCCTGTGGACCCAGGCCTATGCGATCGCGTACATTCTCAAGCGACCGCAAAGAGTAATGCTCCTACCTTCCGCTGCCTAAGGGGTACTATGCGATCACGACACTTGCTTATGCGATCACGAAGACTAAGTTGCCCAAGCTATGCGATCGCGGATCACTTCTTGCGATCGCACAGAACAAAATGCATACCTCCTCCACTTACCCTACGTGATCGCGGAGACACTTACGCGATCGCAGTGAAGAAAAATTGCTGCTGCAAAAACCAGAAAACTAGCAAAGTGTTTAAGGCCAAAAATGCTCGTTTGAGCACCCGAAACACACCTGAGGCCTCTAGGACCTCAACCAAACCTACCAACCAACCCTAATACTTCATTCAAACTTGGTCTAGCCTTAAAAACACATCCCATAACATCAAAATCATAAATTATGCATAGATTCAAGGCTAAGAACATATGAAATTTCTAAAATCTACATTCGATGCCGAATCATGTCAAAGCTCATCTGAATGACCTAACATTTTGCACACAAGTCATAAATGACCTTACAGACCTTCTGTCACTTTCGGAATTCCATTCCGAGTCCGATATCAAAATTTCACCTATTGGTCGAAATTGCCGAAATTCTAACTTTTCGCCAATTCAAGGATAAATCTACAACAGGCCTCGAAAACACATTCCGAACACATCACTAACCTCAAAATCACCCAACGGAGCTAACAAAGTTGACGGAATTGCATTCCAGATCCGTTTTCACATAGTTCTAACTACGACCCGATTTCTGAACCTAAATTCCACATTTATGGACTATCTCCAAAATCACTCCGAATTTCACCACTTAACGCTCCGACAAGTTCTAATAGCATAAATAAACGTGGGAGAAGCAGGTATCATGGGATCGGGACGCTAACTTTCAAAACGACCGATCGGATCGTTACAGAAAAAAATAACTGACTCGCTCGATACTGTACTACAGTTTCAAGTATTATTATTAAATATACTTCTATTTCTATGGATTATTCCCTACCTGGTTTAAGGGTATGTTTGATTGATAGACTAGGATAAAAAGTAAAGAAAAATATAGAGGGAAAAAGGCTGGTTTTTGTTTTTTCCTAATTTGGAGAACATAAGAGACGGTGGGATGGATGAAACTTTCTAGAAAGAAGTACAAGAAAATATATTTACTTCATACCATAATAAAAGATGGTTCATGTTATTAAATTTTACCCAACCTAGCACATATTGTATATATTTTAAAAGTATTAGCAAATTCAAAATATGTGTACTTACAACCATTGCTTCTAAAAGCTATGGAGTTAACAATGTATTCTCACAACCATTACTTTCACTCTCTCTTCTTCTCACCTCTTTTACATATGCTTCAAGGGGCCGTGTATTTTCTGCTTCTCCCCCTGTGTCACCTGGTTGCAATGTAAAAAAATTGAATAGTAGAAGTCCACCATTGAAGGCCATTCAAAGTTTTGCTTTCAAAAATGTGATTTTTTGAGATTGTTAGTTGTTTGGATTGAGTGTTTTTCCAATTTATTGAAAATATCAAAAGAAGTTCAAAATTTAAATTTGAAGTGATTTCGAGTAAATTTGAGCAAAATTTGAGCTAAATTTCAGAAAAGACGCAAGGAAGAAGACAAAGTCAGTTTTTTGTATAATTATGTATAATCTTGTATAATAGTGTATATGAGTGTATAAACACATCTTATACTATTATACACATTTATACACCTTTATACAAACGTCTATAGACCAACTTCTTCCACAATTTTCAGTTGCAATTCTTGTTCAAAACCAGTCCAAATCTCTATTAAATGACTTCAAATTTCATATACAACCTCCTTATACTATTTCTAACAAGTCTAAATAGCACCCACTCCAAATTTCTCACAAAATCAAATTTGAAATTTAAACCCACATATTTAGGCTTGTTAAAAATCTAATTTTCACCACCTAAATAGATTTGGTTTGTTGAACTAATATTTGAGTCACTGTTATTGATTCGAATATTAACTTAAAAGCTTGAACAATCTTTTTAAAAAATTAAATAGTAATTTCAAAAATCTATTGGAGTTGGATGTTGAATCTTAACCTTGGGCTAGCTGATTATAAATTGAAATATAAGCTATAAAATTGAAAAGTAAAGAGCTCAGTTATTCTCATGTGAAATTTTTCCAAGTTTCTATCATTAACCAACGGTTACGGTTTCGAATTTGGAAAATCAAAATTGATTTTGGTAAGAAATGTTTCCTCTTAATGTGCTAAACATTCCGTGTAAATCTGAAGTCGAACCATTATGTTTCGGATATCAGATAGGTTATTTTCTTCTTCTTTTTTTAAAAAGGTAAATACTTCTTCCTCTTCCTTTTAGACAGAATATAAAGCATCATATGAAAAATACTTGTTCATTTTCTTCCTTTCACCAATATATTTTCTTTTTCAGTATTCTTTCTATGTCCAACGTAGTATTTTATATTTATTGTGGTTGGGGAGAGGTGAGGGAAATATAAGGTAATTTTCATTAAAAAATGCCTTGAGTAGAATTCAGAAAGGGCATGACCTTATAATTCTTTAGAGAAAATGAGGCAATACTATTTACTTCGAAATACGAGTAACAATTAAACTTATAATGTAGTTATAAGGATACATGATTTTATACAACGCCAATTGATAAATGACTAAAATGGATAAATGAATTAAACGATTGAAATGGATCAAACCAATGTTGTTTGCAAGTTATCGACCTCGATTTGGAATAGGCTCGAGATCAAGCGTCAAGAACAATAAGAACAATAGGAAATTGTAAGTAAGTAAAATAGCAGAGTGTTATTATTTCTCAGTAATCGTGTGTGTGTTTTGTATTATGACCCTTACAAATGAACAAGGTTCCTCTTTATATATAAAGGAATCCTAAACAAGGTATAACTCTAATTTCGGAAAGTAAATACATGATTGATATCAATAATCGTTAAGGGTTATGTCAATCCCGAGATTCCCGCCGAGATTTGCGGCCGATTGCATATATCTCATTATTCTGTTACTCGATGTCGATCTTTCCCGATCTCGATCCTTCAGTCTCTGTGTTCCTCGAGCTCGAGCTTTCTTCGATTTGGACTTAATCTCGAGGCAGACCCTTGAGCCCATAAAATCGGACGTGACCGATTTTAACCGTATACAGATAGTCCCCGCGTTTCTTATACTGAACTGATAAGAAACGATTTGAGCTTCGATTCCTTCGTATCTCGATCATGACATCATCTTCATGACGTGAGTAGTGGATGTGACCGAAATGTCCCGTCAGTTTGGTTCCCAAAACCATCATTGCATGTTAGTTGCCGGTCGACCACTAGTGAAATCGAACCGTCGTCACCAGCCTATAAATACCACCTCTTTATTGATTCAAATTTTACTTTGCTTTGATTATAAACTCTTCTTATCTTTTTCTTATCGCCGCCTATCACACAGTCGTTGTTTTTATTGGAGCAATCAATTCCATTCTCATTTTCAAACTCCCCTGCTTGCACACATGGAAAAACCCCCTAAGACTATGCCACAAAAAGAGAAGGCTTCATCTTCTTTCTCCCGGCCGGCCGGCAATTAGATGCCGGTGGAGCCTCGTATCGAGGAATGTGTCCCGAGGCCAATCGAACTAACTTCCGAATTCAAAGTTGAAAGGCCCTCCTCAGTCCCAGGTCATTGTGAACCTATGTCCCGATATATCTGCTCAATATCGGAAGGCGACCTCAATAGGGTGAAGAAGGACTGTGGTTGGGAAAATAAGGAAGTGGTGGTTCCTTCCCCTGAGGAGGACATCACCACCTATGTGAAGGGGTATTTGAGTGTATATACATATCCCTTCACTCTGGGTCCCGTAGATCCGGTCATACTTGACTTCAGCCGCTAGTATCGAGTAACCCTCGACCAGATCTACCCCTCATTCTAGCGCATCCTGAACATGATCAGGTTCTTTTCAAGCAAGGTCGAGGGAATGATCTTCACCCTCGACCATCTAATAAGGCTATACAACCCTCGTCTTTATCGAGGTGGGTTGATAAAGTTGCAACATCGGTCCACGAAGACGGTGTTCTCAGGTATCAATGAAGACAAAGACCGAGGATGGATGGGTCGATTTGTCAGAGTCAAAACTTCTGACCTCATTCCCGTCGAGAAAATGCCATTCCCCATGGAATGGAACATGAAACGTAAGTGTGACTTCGATATTGGTATTTACTGTTTTATTTTCCCCATTCCTTTCTTGACTCAGATTCTCTTTTCATGGTGCAGCTTCTCCATGGTTGCTGGCGCAATCCCGGACCTCGAAGGTTGGGTTTGATAGTTGGTCTCTACTACATCTTATTTCGAACGCAACTGGCATGATTTGGCCAAAGGCCGATGGGAGGCCAAAAACCATGGTGAGTTTTTTTGCTTTCATAGCGAGGTATTCCTCGTAATGTAATCCTTACTAACTTTGTTTCTTCATGTGTAGTTCTCGGTGAGAACGTTGCCATGAGGCCGTCTCCGCCTGGGGAAGAAGAGGCATTGAAGCCAAAAAAAGAGAAGAAGAGAAGAAGGACTTCCCCTTCCGATATCCCCAAGCCAAGAAAAAACAAAGCTCGAAAGTCGAATGTTGAGCCCTCTTTTCCTCGTATCGATGAAGAGGGTGAAGATGACGATTGCCAGATGGTAGCTCGAAGCACTGGATCTGTTAAGACGGTGGAGTTTGAGGCGGCTCCCCGTCGGTCTGAGGGCATTTCAGATGAGGGTCCGAGCAAAGTCCCCAGGAAATCTGGTGGCGAGGATGTCCTTAGCTGTGATAACCAGCCGGTGGATGTGCCTGAAGGGTCTAACCCGGAGGCCTTTCAAAAAGAAGATCATGTCCCAAGTGATTCACTTGGGATAATTAACATTGATGACTCGCCGCTTGGTCCTTGATTTTCCGAGGAAAATTCCAAGATGCCCAAGCCATGGTTACTCCCGATATGGGACAAGCCCATTAAGGGAATAACATATTCCGGGACTACTTTTCCAGAGTCGACGAGGGTCCCGAACTAGACGCATCGTTCGTGTTCGACGAGGCTCAACGGTTCTTGAAGCAAGTAAGTTTTATTTCTTTGTACTGATGCTTGCGTTTGCTTCATATTTCTCCAAGTCTGACTCTTTTCTTTGTGTATAGGCCATGGTGCTTCACCGGGAAACATCTTTAAAGTCCAAGACCGGGCTATCTCGATACGAGGCAGATCTTAATAAGCTCGTAGAGGAGAGGGATGACCTCAAACTCCTCTACGTTCAAAAGGAGGAAGAGATTATGACTCTTCGAGCTAAAATCACAAGGGCTCGTCAAGATCAGACCGAACTCATCTGACAGGTATTGCTATTTCTTGAAAGTCTGCTAAGTGTTAGCTCAAATTTGGAAACTAACCCTTCGTTTTTGCAAGTCCAGGAAAAAAGGGCGATCTGGTGGCACAGCTTAAAGAGGAAGCTAAGGTGCTGAACTCTGGGGTGGAGGCAGCATATGGAGCGCCTCACCTAGGAGAAGGATACGCTTCGGGCCCAGCTATCATCGGTCGAGAAGCAACCCCAAGTTGCGAGGGAGGAAGGCTTGGCCTGAGCCCATAAGATTGAAGAGCTCAAGGCTAAGCTGGCCGCCAAGCTTTCTAAGGCTAAGTCTGAGGCAGAGGCGCTCGTGGCCTCTTACCGAGCTGATGCCGAGGTTGCCAATCTTCGGGCACAGGAGATCTCTGTTGCTGCTAAAATTAGATTTTCATGTGCAATCGACCATGCTAGGCAGCAATCTTGGAGAGAGGCTCTCGAGGAAGTGCACGCTCGCGACTTCGATCTCTCGGCCGACATCGAACATGCCAACGTTTTGGAGGCTGAGGCCGCAACCTTGATTTTTGATGAAGAGGATTTCGCCAGTGGGTCCGAGAGAGGAGAAGGTGAGGATAAGGCCGCCGAAGAAGCGGCTCCTGAAGATGCGGCACCCAAAGACGGGGCTTCCGAGTATGTGGCTCCCGAGGATGTGTCTCCTGAAGCAGACTTGGACTTTAGGAATCTCTTTTCTTTTTTATCTTTTCCGTGTAAGGCCTTGACTGGCCTTTTGTAAAAGACTATTTGATATATAATAGAAAATTTTCTTTTTGATGCCTTCGTATGCATTTGATTCCTGATATGCTTCTTTGCCTTTATCGAAATTGTTGAAAGCTTTTATTGATGTGATTCTACTATCTCCAACTTGTAACCAAAGTAATCTCTTAAGTTTGTGAACCCTTAAGTTTTTGGGTTATACGAGGGTAAGTCTCCGAGTTTGAAATTCGTTCGAGACATTGTCTCGGGGGTGGTTCAGTCGAGCATGTGGGCATATTATTTTTACAACCATGCTCGACTAGGCGTTAAATTTTTTAGAATAAAGTAAACCCTAAGGTTTTTATCAAGTGATGGGTAAGTTCTGAGTTTACAACAATATACCCCTTAAGTCTTTTGTTAAACTCGAGCTATAACTGACCTTTATTTGAGCTCGGAATTGTGGAACCCTTGGGTCCGAATTGAGTGAGAACGAGGTCTCGAACTCTAATTGTATTGACCCTTAGGCTCTTTAGGTTGGACCTTAGGATTTTTAAGATTGGCCCTTAGGCTCTTTTCGATTGGGCTGATCTGGCCTCTAAAAATGGCTATTATTTTCCTCTATTTGGCTAAAAGACTTATTGAAAATTACTTTATGTCTTAGCATAAGTTTTTTGTTCCCATTGGGTTTTTTGAGGGTCTGATGATCGAAGCCCTGTTTTTCGTTTTGTGCCTTAACGTGTTTGCGTTAAGATATTTCGATAGCCCTTAAGGTTTTTCGAATGTTGATATTATCGAAGCCTTTAAATTGTTCGAGGACTTTATCGAAGCTCTATTTTATTTGCTTTGCCGAGGGTAGCCTTATATAACAGTTTTTCAAAGTATTTGAAGGCCTTTTTGTTTTATATCGGAAGTCAGACGTCTCTGAACCGTGTTAGTTAGGTCGTCTTTAATATGGTCGTAGCCTTCGGCATGTCTTTTGGACTTATTTCCCTATAACATTTTGAGCTTTTTCAAAAAGTTAGTCCTCACGTATGGTGGACTTGGCCTAATACATCGGGGGATGCCTCTTTGAGGTCTTATAATTTCGCACTTAGATAGTTCGAGTGTGCAGTCCCCGAGTGTTCGAGGTATGCTTGTACTTGGCCCTTGATACATTTTCACAAGTGTTAGTTTTTTGCAATAGATCAAAATCATAAGTACACGACTCACATAGGAGAAAATTTACTTCGAAACATGAGATGTTTGAGACAAGAGAATGTTTCTTTGAATAATTTATACATGCGTACATGTTTTGTTGTCGGGACTCGACTAATCTATATGGACACGATTCATTTGACCGTTTGGCCTGTTACAAAGTTTTTCCTATCGAGACCCATTGACACTAGGTACATTTCTCGAACACATAACATCCGAGGATGATGCCCCCCAGTATTCGAGGTTGATAGAAAAGAAGCCTTGGACACTGTTGAATTATCTTCAGGTATCACATAATTGTTGCTGCGTTAAAAACCTCGCTGGAAGAACCCATTTGGGATAAAAACCTGTCTAAGGAAAAAAGAGTGCAACGCGTACTTTAAAACCCGAGGTCTCGATTTCTTGGATCGAATTCCTGCAATGAGTTAGTTTCGAATATTTATGTAAATGAACGAATAAGAGAAAGTCGTAACTTAGCAATAGTATCGCTAAAGGAGTGATATGTTCCAATTGTTCGACAACGGTTCGCTGTTCAATGTTCCAAATTTGTAAGACCTTTTTCCGACAATGTCGAGGATCTGGTAGGGTCCTTCCCAATTAGGATCGAGCTTCCCTTCATTAGGGTCTGGAGTGTTGATGGTGATTTTTCTTAGGACCAAGTCCCCGACTTTGAAGTGTTGAAGATTGGTTCTTCTATTATAATACCTCTCGATTCATTTCTATTGTGCGGCAATTCGAACGAGTGCTGCTTCTCACCGTTTCTCGTCTTTCATCTAACAAAATGAGGATGGTATTCAAGGCCTCGTGTCAAAACCTATCGCTGGGCTCCCCGACTTCGATAGGTATCAAGGCCTCAGAGCAATATACTAAGGAAAATGGAGATGCTCCGGTGCTGGACTTCGATGTCGTCTGATACGCCCATAGAACCTCAGGCAATTTTTCTCTCCACTTCCCTTTGGATTTGTTTAGCCTTTTCTTCAAGTTTTGAATGATAGTCTTGTTCGTGGATTTGGCTTGTCTGTTCCCACTAGGGTGATATGGTGTCGATAATATCCTTTTTATTTTGTGATCTTCAAGGAATTTCGTTATTTTGTTGCAGACTAACTGTTTGCCATTATCACATACTATTTCCGTGGGTATCCCGAATTGACATGCCATGTGATCCCATATGAAGTCGATCTCTTCTTTTTCCCTAACTTTCTCGAAGTCCCGTGCTTCAACCCATTTAGAGAAAGAGTCAGTTATAAATAATATGAACTTAGCTTTACCTGGGGCCGATGGAAGAGGACTGACGATGTCCATTCCCCACTTCATGAATGGCCATGGGTATAAGAACGAATGAAGTTGTTCGTCGGGCTGGTGGATCATTTGTGCAAACCTTTGACATTTATCGCATCTTCGAACGAACTCCTTAGAGTCCTTTTCCATGCTATCCCAATAATATCCTGCCCTGATGACCTTTCAAACTGGTGACTCGGCGCCAGAGTTATTTCCACAAGTGTCTTCGTGGATTTCTCGTAGAACATAGTTAGTATCTCCTGGTCCCAAGTATAATGCCAATGGACCATCGAACATTCTCTTGTACAACGTTCCATCTTCGTCTAATGTGAGCCAAGAGGCTTTGGTTCGTAAGGCCCTCAATTCTTTTGGATTTGACAGAAGTTTCCCATTCTTCAAATATTCGATGTATTTGTTTCTTCAGTCCCAAGTCAGGCTCGTAGAGTTTATTTAGGAATGTCCTTCCTCGATTACAGACCTCGAGAGTTGGACGACAGTCCCCGAGTTGATCTCATCTTCTTCGACCGATGACCCCAAACTGGAAAGTGCATCAGCCTCGGTGTTTTTCTCTCGAGGGATGTGTTATAGAGTCCATTCTTTAAAGCAATGCAAGGTTATCTACAATTTGTCTAAGTACCTTTATATCCTATCTTCTCGAACTTCGAAGGTTCCATTTACCTGGTTTACTACCAGTAGGGAGTCGCATTTAGCTTCAATTACTTTCGCTCCCAAGCTTTAAGCTAGCTCGAGACCTGCAATCATGGCCTCATACTCGGCCTCGTTGTTAGTCAATTTGGCATTTGTTGTGCCTCCTTTTTCTTGTGAAATCAGGTTTCAACATTGACAACTCTTTTAAAAGGGAGGAAGGGTTATTAAAAGAGAGTCGCCACCTAACGGATTAAGGTGTGTTAGGGCATCTATTGAAAATAACTCGGGTTTACTCGATTGCGTCACCAAAGATCTGGTAAGGTCTCAAATTACCTCAAGAAGAAGGTGTTAGGCACTTCTCGAGGTCCAGAACAGTGGGTCCCGACCAAACTCAAATCATGTTAATTAGTCTAAGAGAGAAGAGAAACAAAGTGAATAAAGAAAGAATTTATTTTAACAGGAATGAGGGGTCCCAAGTTTTTTAGCCTAAAGGATCACCCCATGCAACATAAATAATAGTTTGTAACTCTCCCAAGACGGAGGTGTTACTTATATTATTCAGCGGGCATAGACTATCATCTCCTGCTACCCGATTACTATCTTTAAGCTATTTACCTAAAGCGATCTAATCAATTCTAAGTCGTACCCTATGCGTGCACTACACGTCCCTTACCTATGGCCCAGGAGGCATTTGGACCTCTATTTTGGATGGTTCTAGACCTAAATTAGGTTTCTCAAAATGATAAAAACTAAGTAACATACAAAAAAATTGGTTGGAATTTCATATAAAGAAAATAAGGGCTCAAGTTAGCCTCCACACTTAGGCAGCAAATGAACGCAAACAAATTAGACTTATTTGCACAGAATAAACATATATAGGAACTTATTCAAAAAGGAAACTTATAATCGAACAAGATTCGATTCAAGTAAAAGGGGTTTGAAACCCTAAATTAGGTAAGTCACATAATCAGCAAAAAATGCACAGATCCATAAGTAATAGAACAAATATAGACGAAGAAATGTTAAAAAACAGAGTTTTAACTAGATTTTGTTCAAATCAAAGAAGATATGAAACCCTAACTTTTAGGGCTTAGTGCGAATCAAGAGATAAATGAGAAAATCATCACAAATAACGTACTTGGACTCGAGATTGTCCAGATTCCAAAGGTAAACACAGATTTGGACGGAATCAAATTGGGGTGCTTTCCATATTTAGGCAAGAACCTAAGTTATTCCAGAATCTAGCACCAAATAAGGGAAGAACCCTAGAATGGTAAAGGAATAAGGAAATAAAAATAATCCCATTAGGACCGGGAGTTGGGGGATTTAAGTGAGGCAGAGGCGTTAGGGTTCAACAGGGGAGGGGAAATGAGGGCGGCGGTTTTTAGTAAAATGATGATTAGGGTAGAGAGGAGGGATATAAAGGAAGGGGATTGTTAGCTGTGGGTCGTTGATCTTTTTTATCAACAGGCGGGATTTAGGCGAATTGGGGTTAGTTTTTAATGAATGGGTAAGGGTAATTGGGTTAGGGGTATTGGGATTGGGTTGGTTTGGGTAGTTTTAGGTCCGAATTAATTATAGAATTAGGGCCAGATTTAAAATACCCAATTCAAATAAATAATAATTTATAAAAGTAATAGATAAATAACAAAATATATTATTTATGCATGAAAATGATTAAAAACAAATGTTTAACAATATTAAAATATAAAAAATTTATTTTTTGTATTAATAAAGTAATTATAAGTACATATGAGTTATTCTTGCAAATTGTGCAATTTAGCCTAAAAATATAAATGTAAATAAAGTATTTAAAACCTAACATGGGTATAAATGATGAGTTTAAAGGATAATATCATCACAAAATAATTTGTAAGGTAATTAATATATATCTATATAATAAAAAAAATATCTATATAATAAAAATGCAGAAATAAATTGATTTAAATCCCTTAAAAATAATGAAAAATTACAAAAAATGCTTGTATATGCTTGTAGATCAAATGATGGTGCATATGCACTATTTTGAGATAACTATATAATAAAAATGCAGAAATAAATTGATTTAAAGCCCTTAAAAATCATGGAAAATTATGAAAAATGCTTGTATATTCTCGTAGACCAAATGACGGTGCTTATGCACTATTTTGAAAGTATATGTATAAATTTGAAAAATATGAGGGAAAAATTGGGTATCAACAGCTGCCCCTCTTTACCCGAGAAGGATGAAAGAGTTGTCATGTAAAGAAATGATGGCTGATTTTGACCGAATGGGGTGATTTGAAAAATATAGGCCGCAATCTGGTCTCTTGAATGGGTATCAGATGAGAATGGGCGACGGACGGTGATCGGTTACGTTTGAAATAATCGAAGGATATGAACGTTTAATGGAAACTGGAGCGAAGATTGCTCCCGTTAGGATAACGGTTACTTACTGGATCACCTGGAAACTCAAAATACAATGTATGCATATAGATTATCACATAAATTTAAAAATGATGCAAAATCTCATTGGACAATGGAGGTTGTTTTTGGACGGTGAGGATGACGTCTTTAGACCATGATGTCCCGGTCTATGAATTGTGCGGTAAAGGATTCGCATGCCATGAAATGATGTTCTCGGGCCATGAGGATAGTGCCTTCGAAGCATGATGCTTTTGAATTATGTTGTGAAATATTGAGAGATCCTCAAGCCATGGCATGGTGTCTCCCGACTATGAGGATGATTCCTTTGGACTATGACACCTTCAGACAAATTGGCTATATATCAGCCCATGAGATGCAAATACATGATTCTTGAGATGAAACAATACAAAGCTTAGTCTTGTATAGAGTCGGGGGCAGAGCTTAGCTCCGAAAGAAGAGAATAATGTAAGGTTTGGAATTGAGATACATTGGTGGTTATGCAAGGAGAGACAATTCTTAGTCTCGTGCTGGGAAGGCAATTCTTAGCCTTATGCAGTTAATGAGGCAAGGCTTAGCCTCGTGCAAGATTTGAGACAGCTCTTAGTCTCATGCAAATGAAAGGCAGATCTTAGCCTTATGCAGTTAAGGAGGCATGGCTTATCCTCGTGCAACATTTGAGACAACTCTTAGTCTCATGCAGGTGGAAGGCATAGCTTAGCCTTATGCAATTAAGGAGGCAGGGCTTAGCCTCATGCAAAATTTGAGATAGTGCTTAGTATCATGCAGGGGGAAGGCAGAGCTTAGACTTATGCAATTAAGGAGGGAAGGCTTAGCCTCGTGCAAGATTTGAGACAACGCTTAGTCTCATGCAGGTGGAAGGTAGAGCTTAGCCTTATGCAATTAAGGAGGCAGGGCTTAGCCTCATGCAAGATTTGAGACAGTGCTTAGTCTCATGCAGGGGGAAGGCAGAGCTTAGCCTTATGCACTTAAAGAGGCATGGCTTAGCCTCATGCAAGATTTGATACAATGCTTAGTCTCACGCAAATAGAAGGCAATGTTTAGCCTTCAGCAATTAAGGAGGCAGGTCTTAGCCTCATGCAAGATGGAGACAATGCTTAGTCTCATGCAATGGACAAATATTAAGTAAGAGCGGAGCATTTCTTAACTAGGGATATATTTGCGCTTGGCAGCTTTGTCGTTATGAAGATAATGATGCTAAGGTGCGCACGTACTTGCGATTACTCCTTGTTCCTGCATCCAAAGAAAAATCGTGAGTTTTGTGGGGTAGGTTGGTTCGTGACTTTGTCTGCTTGATTTGCTCCGCTATGCACTTAGAGTCCTGTTCGAGTTACCATGGGTAGAATTTGGCTAAAATTTGTTTTTGAAAAATACATATGCATAGTTATTCAAAACACAGTAATATGCGTTTTAAAAATCGATTAGATGAACCAGTAACTGTGACATTATTAGAGACATTGCGACCTTCCTGCTGTAGAATTTTGAGGGTCCTAAAAATTCTACCTCGATTACCTAAACGAACTTCTGGCTATTCCGCATACGGTGCCATTGGCTGAACTTGCTACGGAATTTTGAGGGCCCTCCTCAAAATTCTGTCCCAGTTTCAGGTTATGAGGAAAATGGAAAATTTATTGTATTGTGACCGAACCCACAGGGCTACCTACGTATCCCCTCTTAAATGGGAATCAGGTCAAGGATAGTTCAATTACATCATAGAAAGGAATGCAAACAGTTTAAACATAGTATCTTTTGATTGCATTTGAGTTGATAGGCTTTGGCCAAATTTCTCCATCCATCTCTACGAGTATGATTGCTCCTCTTGTTAGTACCATGTGAACCATATAAGGCCCTTGCCAATTGGGTGGGAATTTTCCTTTGGCTTCATCCTGATGGGGAAAGATCCGTTTCAACACCAGCTGCCCCGGAGTGAATTGCCTAGGTTTGACCCTTTTGTTGAAAGCTTTAGACATTCTGTTCTGATAAAGTTGACCATGACATACCGCATTCATTCTTTTCCCGTCTATGAGGTCTAATTGCTCATAGCGGCTTTTTATCCATTCGGCATCATTGAGTTCATCTTCTTGTATAATTCTCAAGAAAGGAATTTCTATAGAGGCGGGGATGACGACTTCAGTACCGTAGACCAATAGGTAAGGAGTTTTCCTGGTTGACGTGCGTACTGTGGTACGGTATCCCAATAAGGAAAATGATACCTTATCGTGCCATTTCTTGTGATTATCTACCATCTTCCTTAGTATCTTCTTAATGTTCTTGTTGGCGGACTCCACGACTCCATTCATTTGAGGCCAGTATGCTGTGGAGTTTTTGTGCTTGATTTTGAAGGTTTCACACATGGCTTTCATTAGATCACATTGATATTGGCGGCATTGTCAGTGATGATGGATTCTGGAACCCCGAATCGGTAAACAATACGGTCTCTGATAAAAATCTGCGACGACTTTCTTGTTTACAACTTTGTAAGATGCAACTTTAACCCACTTTGTGAAATAGTCGATGGCCACTAGAATGAACCTGAGCCCGTTTGAAGCGGTGGGCTCGATTGGTCCGATGACATCCATTCCCCAGGCAGCAAAAGGCCAAGGTGCACTTGTTGCGTTAAATTCATTTGGAGGTACCCATATCATATCTGCGTGTACCTGGCATTGATGACATTTCTGGACATACTGGCTTTGAGTATCTTCTTGGCTAGGACGAAACCATTCATGTGTGGGACGCAGGTTCCGGCGTGTATTTCCTTAAGTAGTTTAGAGGCTTCTTTGGCGTCAACACACCGTAACAACCCTAGATCAGGAGTTCTTCTATACAGAATTCCTCCGCTTTGGAAGAAATGGTTAGACAATCTACAAAGTGTGTGTTTCTGAGTATGGTTTGCATGCTATAGATATTCTCTTTTTGCCAAATATTCCGTGATATCGTGAACCATGTTCCCATATGCTTCTTCTTCAACATGAGCACAGTAAGCTAGCCGATTATGGATTCTTACCAGAATGGGATCGATGAAGTTCTTGTCTGGGTGTTGTATCATAGAGGACAAGGTGGCCAGTGCATCTGCGAATTCATTCTGGATTCTGGGGACATGCCGGAACTCTATCTTCGTGAACCTCTTCATTATCTCTTGTACGTTATGCAGATATAGCAGTAACTTGGTATTCTTCGTAGCCCATTCTCCTTGTACCTAGTGCACCAGCAGGTTTGAATCACCAATCACCAGCAATTCCTGAATATTCATGTCGACGGCTAAATTGAGCCCTAATATGCAGGCTTCATATTCTATCATATTGTTGGTGCACGGAAACCTAAATTTTTGCGGACATCGGATAATGCTGATCGGTTTCTTGACTGGTTTCCGACACCAAAACGCCTCCGATATCGACTCCTTTGAAATTTGCAGATCCATTGAAAAACATTCTCCAACCGTCGAAGGCTTCAACAATATCTTCTCCTACGAACGACACTTCTTCATCAGGAAAATACGTATTCAGCGGTTCGTATTCTCCTCCCACATGATTTTCTACAATGTGATATGCTAATGTTTGTCCCTTGACAGCCTTCTGAGTTACATAGATGATGTCAAATTCACTCAACAATATTTTCCATTTCGCCAACTTTTCTGTATGCATAGGCTTCTGAAAGATGTACTTCAGTGGATCCATTCTCGATATGAGATATGTGGTATAAGCACAGAAGTAGTGCCTCAATTTCTGGGCTATCCATGTCAGAGAACAACAAGTGCGTTCTAGAAGAGAGTATCGTGCTTCGTAAGGTGTGGACTTCTTGATCAAATAATATATGGCCTACTCTTTTCTCCTCGTATCGTCATGTTGTCCCAAGACAGAACCGAAAGCCCCATCAAATACAGAAAGGTAAAGTAGTAGTGGTCTACCAGGTTCTGGCGGGACTAAGACTGGTGGTGTGGACAGGTATTCCTTGATTTTATCAAAAGCTTTTTGACAATATTTAGTCCAGCTGGTGGCGGCATCCTTCTTCAGCATTTTGAAAATTGGTTCACATATTACAGTTGGTTGTGCTATGAAGTGGCTGATTTAGTTGACCCCAGAAACTCATCACGTCCTTCTTGTTCTTTGGTGGTGGTAACTCCTAGATAGCTTTGACCTTTTATGGGTCTAACTCAATTCCTCGGCGGCTAACAATGAACCCTAACAACTTTCCGGCATGAACTCCAAAGGCACATTTTGCGGGGTTCAGTTTCATATTGTACTTCCGCAGTCGGTCAAAGAACTTTCTCAAATTTGCTATGTGATATGTGGCCTTCTTGGATTTGATGATGACGTCATCCACATATACTTCTATCTCCTTGTGTATCATGTCATGGAAAATAGTTGTCATGGCCCTCATGTACATGGCCCCAACATTCTTTAAACCGAACGACATCATTTTGTAACAGTACACTCTCCATGGTGTGATGAAATCTATTTTTCTCGGCATCTTCTTCGTCCATCCAAATATGATGATAACCCGCGAAGCAATCTACAAAGGACTGAAGTTCATGCTTGGCGCAATTATTGGTCAGTATGTGTATGTTTGGTAGTGGGAAATCATCCTTGGGACTTGCTCTGTTTAAATCCCGATAGTCGACACACACCCTAACTTTCCCGTCTTTCTTCGGAACCGACACAATGTTGGCCAACCAAGTTGGATATTCAACTACCTTGAGGACCTTAGCTTTGACCTGCTTGGTGACTTCTTCCTTGATTTTTAGACTCATGTCTGGTTTGAACTTTATGATTTTCTGCCTTACTGGTGGACACATTGTATTGGTAGGTAACTTATGAGCCACTATGGATGTGCTAAATCCGGTCATATCGTCATATGACCATGCAAAAATGTCCTCATACTCTCTCTGGAAACGAGTGTACTCTTCCTTCTCTAATGGTAACACGTGAATGCTTATGCGAGTGTCTTTGACGGTCTCATAATCTCCCAAGTTGACTACCTCAGCCTCGTCCAGGTTGGACTTAGATTTGTTCTCAAAATTCTCAATTTCTTTGATGATTTCCTCAGGTATCACATATTCTTCTTCTATCTCTTCGGAGTCTCTATACTTATGTTGCATTGTCTCATTACATGTCACAGTCGTTGGTTCATCAAGGTAAGGAATAGTAATGTTGTAGAGAGAAATATATGAAAGATAATAATAATACAACATCAAGCCGTTGTTAAGTATTGAAACATCAAACAAAGCAATTTTTAATGACTTCAAACAATGTTATCCAATGCAAAATACTGAAAGGAAAGAAAAAAATGTTTTAAAAAAATGCTCAAAAGGAATAGTTTTCAAAGTGAATGACACTAGCAGCCATGCTACCCCGGGACTCGTCGGGCCCTGGATGGTATGTCAGTCAAGTTATTGAGAACAACTCCCTTCTCCACTGTCTAGATGATGAGACCTTCTTCCTCCTACTCCTCCTCAACTATCACACTACAATCCATGTCCTCTTCTTCCAAGAACAAATTTCTTAAGCCAGCTAGAACTTCGTCTTCTTCAAATCCCCACATCATGTCAGCTTGGTGGAAAGATTGGTTCAGATGCGGTATTGGCTGCTCGAGAGGGTAATAAGAACCACGCCATGGTGGCGACCAGTTCTGATTGATATCCCAATCCAAAGGTCGTGTCGTGATGTTTTAGCTGTATTGGCTTGGCAATACCTTGGAGGTTCTTCCCGAGCCCTTTACCGGGTTCATACCCTACCCATGCCAGTATGCTTTCTATTTTGCTGCTCCACCATTTGTCTTTCTCAATTGCATTGACGCGCTCGATGCGATGATAAGTCTCCCCACTTAATTTCATTCTATTTTCCACGACCAGAACAGTCTGACTGGTATAAATGGGATTACTCCCGTCTCCATGAATGATCAACTCTTGATGATTCCATTCGAATTTTACAACCTGGTGCAAAGTAGAAGCCACAACCTAGTGTCATGTATCCAAGGTCGTCCCAACAGCAAAATGTATGAGGCAGATATGTCTAGCACTTAAAATTCAACATCAAACCAAGTCGGGACCATCTGCAAGCATAGATTGGTTTCCCCGATTTTGGCCCTATGAGACCCATCGAACGCCTTCACATTCATAGTCCCTACTCGTATTTCATGCAAACCTTTACCTAACCTTTTCAGATTTGTCAGTGGACAGATGTTGAGACCGGACCCTCCATCTATCACAACTCTGGCAATGAATTTATTCTAGCATTGTACCGTGATGTGCAACGCCCTATTGTGGCTTAATCCCTCTGGTGGCAGTTCGTCTTCATGAAAGGTGATCTTGTGGCTCTACAGTACTTTCCCTACCATGTTATCCATCTCCCCACGGGTGATATTGTAAGCTTCATTCAATACCTTCATCAAGGCATTCCTCAGTGCCTCAGAATTCTGCAGTAATGATAGGATGGATATCTGAGCAGGAGTTTTGTTCAGATGGTCTACAAAAAATTATTCCCTCGCTTGCACCTTTCTCCCAAGATCATCCGGGCCAGTTTCAGTGATGGTTTACCTGGAAACTACTTCTCTACTTGTTCCTCCTGAATTCTCAGGTGTATAAATTCTACCAGTCCTGGTCATCCCTTGTGCTGCACCAGATTCTTCCATTTTTGCTTTGCCTTTCCTCATAGCTTCTACAACATAGTCCCAGGGTACCGCATTGGACTTAAAGGGAAGTGTGGATGCTACCGTCACAATGAAGGGAGTGGTTACTTCTACTTCAAATGGATCAGATGCAGTTGTAGGTGTTTTTACTTCCACCCCGAACAGGGTTGGTGCTGCTACTTCGACTTCGACCGGTGGCTGTATCTGTACCATAATAGGAGTAAGAATGACCGCAGGTTTCTTTGGGTCACCCCCTTCTCGAATAAGCCTAATTGACCCTTCCGAGTCCCATTCTTCATTAGTCTCTATCACATTTACTCCCTCGCCCCTATAATTTGGGAGTGGATTATTACGAACGTTAGTTGCAGCCTCCTTTGCTTGTATGACCTTGGTATCTATTAG
Organism: Nicotiana undulata; assembly: GCA_005239495.1. Taxonomy (NCBI): domain Eukaryota; kingdom Viridiplantae; phylum Streptophyta; class Magnoliopsida; order Solanales; family Solanaceae; genus Nicotiana; species Nicotiana undulata. The sequence goes on along the minus strand of ML264926.1, from coordinate 19,759 downwards.
TGTCTGGATCTTGTCTTTCAGGGTGAGACATTCATCAATGGTATGAGCCTTCATACCGCAGTGGTAGACACATGTTTTGTTTGGATTGACCCATTAAGAGGAGTTTTCCATGGCAAAAGCGGGAATAAGGGTGACATATCCAGCAACTTTCAGTCTCTCGTATAGTTGATCGATGGGTTCAGCAATATGGGTGTATTGTTTGGGTGACCTGTAGTCGAAGTTTTGTCTGTGTTTCTGATAGTTTTGGCGGGCTGGCGGTGAGTGATAATATGTTGGCCGGGTGTTATAAGTGTTGAAGGCAGTGGCCGATTGTAGATATCTGGGAGGTGAAGGCTGATATGTGGGTGGGGGTGTTTGGTATGTAAGAGGAGATTTTGGACCTTGGGATACCATCACGGCCCCTACTTCTTTCTTCTTGGATATACCCTCTAACTGCAATGCTTTGTCTGTAGCCTGTAATGCCTCAAAATTAGTTACCATTACGCTCTTTATCCCTTCTTCAATCCTTTCTCCTAGCTTGATGAGGTCAGAGAATTTGTGATTCTCGATAACTATTAACCTTTCATAGTATTGTGGATCTTGGGCCCGAACAAAGAACTTGTTCATCTGCTCTTCTTCCAATGCCGGCCTTACTTTCACGGCTTCCAATCTCCATCGAGTAGCATACTCGCGGAAAGTCTCTATTGGCTACTTTTTTAGATTTTGTAGGTAGAAGATGTCTGGTGCATTCTCCGTATTAAATTTGAACCGGTCTAAGAAATCCGATGCCATTTTTACCCAGCTAACCCACTTCTTGGGATTTTGACTGATGCATCAAGATAGGGCGCCTCCAGTGAGACTTCTCATGAACAGCTTCATGTGAATCCTCTCATCCTTTCCAACTCATACGAGCTTGTCGCAGTATGTTCTTAGATGCACCTTTGGGTCACCTGTTCCGTCAAACATCTCGAACATAGGAGGTTTGTAACCCTCTGGCAGCTCTATCTGGCCGAATACACAGATCTTCATAGTTCAAACCTTCAATGCCTTTACCCCCTTCAATACCCTAGACTCGGCTTGTGAGCTTCTTAAGTCCCTCTGCCATATTCTTGATGAACATGTCCTTTTCAGCGGATTTTGGTGTGTATGGGGTTTGTTGAGTGGGGTGTGGTAGAGTCTCTACATATATGTGGTTTGTTTTAATGTATACCGGAGGTTTGAGTGTAGTGGTGATCATTGGTTGAATTCTGCGGGTCAGGAGTAGGTTGTGGTGTATTTTGAGGTGTATGGTAAGTAGTAGTTTGTGGATACTGATTTGGAAGATGTTGATGTTGAGGAGGAGTTGGTACTGGTGGAGGGTTAGAATTTTAAGGAGGTGTGGCATATTGATGAGGTGCGGGAGGATTTTGTGGACATTGGTTTGGTGTGTTTTGGGGAGGTGCTGGGTTTTGGGCGTTCTGTTGGTTAATATCCGGAACGTTTAAGGTGAAGGAGAGGTTTGCCAAGTTGCAGACCTACTCAAGTTCCCCTTCCAATTCCAATATTTTCTGCTCCAATCGTAGAACCAAATCATTATGTGCCGGAGTACTCCGACCATCTGAAGTTTCAACATTTTCCACATGGGCAGCGTTATCTTTCCTGATACCACTCATGTCATCCATTTTAGCCTTTCCCTTACTTTTAGTATCATTTGGAGGAGGAGGAGGAGGTGGAGGACCTCTGGATCTGGTATGATATGTTGATGATGCCAGTATGCACGAACCAACCTTAGGGGATGGGAGTAATCATAACAAAGAAAATCAAAAAGGTAAACAAGTTAGTAGGGAATTTTGGAAGGATATTTGCAGTATTTAAACATGTATCATAAATTCGCGTCCTAATTTTGGGAACCTCATTGTGCCTGAGGTAGGCCTAGCAACACGTAGATTTGGAGAAACTTAATTCCGATAATTGCCTCATTTCATTAATGTAATAAATAAGTCAAACCTCTAAAATGACAATAATAAAAGGTGGTTCTAATGGCATTTGCCTTATTAAAATAAATTTCTAAAATGGCTCTAGAAAGGCAAGTAAATTCTAATCTACCTGGTCCCGGAGGGACACTCTCCGAGCTTGGCCCTTTTGTCCTCATCGGTCAGATTCCCCAGGTCGCGCATGTCTAGCAGCAAATACGCCCTTGATAGGTGTCCTTCTTTGTTGCCTTCTGCATTCTGACAATCCACGATCCTTTTTCTCATCTTCCCCTCAAGTTCAATCAGAACCTTCTCTAAGTGTTCCAACCTCTCCGTTGATTTTGTAGCAATTTCCCTCTGTTCATTGATTGATTCCATGTCTACCTTGTGTTGTTCCAAATGCCTGGCCTCAGATTCATGGATTCTTTTGCGCAACCTCTTGTATTTTACCTGTGCTTCAGCATCATCGTTTATGACCCTGTTTCCTCGATCGATCCCTGGCTCGACTTCTCCTTCTATGTCATCATCCAACCACGATAGGTAGAAATACACATGACCGACATGGTACCGATCTAGTTCGATGGTATCCTTCTCCACAATAATCTTCAGATGCCACATGTGTTGGTCTTCACACTTGTATGGAATGGCATCACCTTGAAAGTCTGCTTCGTACTGAATCATCTTAGAAACTCGTGGTATGACTTGTTTTCTCCCATCATGTCTCATGATTCTTATAGGAACATAAAGATATATACCCCTCAATCAAATCAACACTAAGTGAGGAACATCCCTGAACCTGATGATGAACTCGCTAGTAGGGAACCATTCGAATATCCAATGGACCTTGTCATCAGTCAGATTTCTAAAGTGTACCCAATCCACAACGTTTCCTGGTTGTGCAAACCTTTATGGGATGAAAGTCATTCTTTTCTGATGGTGGAAAGCTATGTGGTCATTCCATGGTCGCCGTGGAAATTCCTGACGGTACTGTCTCCTTTGAAGATGCTCCAACAACCATATCTGTAGCAACAAATTGCAACCCTCAAAATGTCTGAACAAGATTATAATGGAAAAAGTTAGTTCCTATAATGGAAAAATTATAATAAATCGGTAAAAGAGGTAGGTATTGGGAAGGACATAAAGAGTGAAGCCAGCGAATATGATTTTCATATTATAACAAGATTAAACAAAGAATTGCATATAAAAGGATAATAGGGAAGGGGATATGCATGTAGAAAATAAATGGTGAACTTAAGCATAAAATAACAAAGGCACGCTTATCGACGAAGACTAATTCACACAAACTAAGTTCATTATGGTAAGAGCCTAAGGATATCCCCAAAAGATTCGCCATGCTGTCTCGCCCCCTTTTTCTCGCGAAATCGGATTTTGACATTGACAACTCTTATAAAAGGGAGGAAGGGTTATTAAAAGAGAGTCGGCTCCTAATGGGTTAAGGTGCATTAGGGCACCTATTGAAAATGACTCGAGTTTACTAGATTGCGTCACCAAAGATCGGATAAGGGCTCAAATTACCTCGAGGAGAAGATGTTAGTCACTCCTTGAGGTCCACAACGGTGAGTCCCGACCAAACTCAAATCATGTGAATTAGTCTAAGAGAGAAGAGAAACAACGTGAATGACGAAAGAGTTTGTTTTAACAGGCTTGGGGATCCTAAGTTTTTAGCCTAAAGGATCACCCCGTGCAACATAAATAATACTTTGTAACTCCCCCAAGACGGGGGTGTTACTTATATTATTCAGCGGCAAAAGACTATCATCTCCTTCTACTCGATTACTATCTTTAAGTTATTTACCTAAAGCGCTCTAATCAATTCTAAGTCGTACCCTATGCGTGCACTACCCGTCCCTTACCTATGGCCCAGGAGGCATTTGGACCTCTATTTTGGATGGTTCCAGACCTAACTTAGGTTTCTCAAAATGATAAAAACTAAGCGACATACAAAAAAGCAGGTTGGACTTTCGTATAAAGAAAATAAGGGCTCAAGTTAGCCTCCACACTTAGGCAGCAAATGCACGCAAACAAATTAGGCATTTTGACAGTTTGCAAACAAATTAAGAAGGTAATCATAATGGAATGGCAAAGGATTCAATAACTCACCAGTTAAGGTGAAACAGGAAAAAGGAATCCAACAATGTAGCAATTGTCACCAACAGAAGCAAACAGTTGAGGATTTCTGGCCTTGGTTTCCAAGCCGGCCAGGAATCAAAAGCACAGAATATTGCTAAAGAGAATATGAGTGAAAAGATTTGTACTCTAAATTTTATTTCAAAGGGGAGTGGGGAGGGGTTCGAATTATGTTTTCTAGCATTAAAGAATTGCTCACTTAAATACTGGGACCAATACTTAAATCAGTAGGGGTGAACATTAAGTTTTAGGTGAAAAAATAAATAAGGTAAAGAATCATATAAGGTAGACAAGAGAACATTGTAAAAAGGAATACTATATCGAGCCAGATTTGATTTATGTAAAAAAAGGTCGGAAACCCTAATTAGTCAAATCCTAAATTTAGCAGAGAATAATGGCAAAGAATCATGTATTAACACATAAAAATAAATGTAGACAGGGATTAAAACATGAAATTGAACCAGATTAGTTCGAGTGAAAAGGGCTGACACCCTAAATTTTAGGTAAAACACAAAATCGGCAAGAATAAAGGAAAAGAACATATATTAGCACAGAATAAACATATATAGGAACTTGTTCAAAAAGGAAACTTATAATCGAACCAGATTCAGTTCAAGTAAAAGGGGTTTGAAACCCTAAATTAGGTAAGTCACAAAATTGGCAAAAAATACACAGATCCATAAGTAATAGAACAAATATAGACGAAGAAATGTTAAAAAAATATAGTTTGAACCAGATTTGGTTCAAATCAAAGAATATCGGAAACCCTAACCTTCAGGGCTTAGTGCGAATCAAGAGAGATATGAGAGAATCATCACAAATAACGTACTTGGACTTGAGATTGTTCAGATTTCAAAGGTAAACATAGATTTGGACGGAATCAAATTGGGGTACTTTTCTTATTTGGGCAAGTACCTAAGTTATTCCAGAATCTAGAACCTAATAAGGGAAGAACCCTAGAATGGTAAAGGAATAGGGAAAGAACCCCATTAGGACCGGGATTTTGGGGATTTGGGTGAGGCGGCGGCGTTAGGGTTCAACAGGGGAGGGGAAATGAGGGTGGCGGTTTTAAGAAAAGTGAGGATTAGGGTAGAGGGGAGGGATATAAGGGAAGGGGTTGTTAGTTGTGGGTCGTTGATCATTTTTGATCAACGGCCAGAATTTAGGCAGATCGGGGTTGGGTTTTAATGAATGGGTAAGGGTAATTGGTTGGTTAAGGTAGGTTTAGGTCTGAATTAATTATAGAATTAGGGTCAGATTTTAAATATCCAATTCTAATAAATAATAATTTTAAAAAGTAATAGATAAATTACAAAATATATTATTTGTGCATGCGAATGATTAAAAACAATTGTTTAACATTATAAAAATATAAAAAGTTATTTTTTGCATAAATAAAGTAATTATAAGTACATATGAGATATTTTTGCAAATTATGCAATTTAGCCTAAAAAGTACAATGTAATTATAACAAATGTAAATAAAATATTTAAAACCTAATATGGGTATAAATGACGAGTTTAAATGATAAGATCATCACAAAATAATATGTAAGGTAATTAATAGATATCTAGATAATAAAAATGCATAAATAAATTTATTTAAAGCCCTTAAAAATCATGGAAAATTATTAAAAAAATGCTTTGTAGATCAAATGATGGTGCCTATGCGCTATTTTGAAAGTATATGCATATATTTGAAAAATATGAGGAAAAAATTGGGTAGCAACAACAGTTTTAATAGATTGCCTAATAATGTTGCCCGTAGGCGGTTTCAAAACAATACCGAGCCTGGACCCTTTCATATTCGAGGCTCCATCCGTGAAGAGGGTCCATACCCCCGATGATGTACCCGATTTAAGTAGAAGTTCCTTTTCCACTTCGAGTACGAGGGGTGACGTAAAATCAACTACGAAGTCTGCTAAAATTTGAGACTTAATGGTCGTTCGGGGTTGATATTCGATATCATACCCGCCAAGTTCGACGGCCCATTTGGCCAATCGACCCGATAATTCGGGCTTGTGCAAAACATTTCATAGTGGATAAGTGGTGATCACACATATGGGATGACACTGAAAATATGGCTTTAATTTTCTAGATGCGCTTATTAGTGCAATTGCCAATTTCTCTAAGTGTGTATACCTAGTTTCAGCATCTCCCAAGGTCCGACTCACGTAATAAACAGGAAATTGCGTACCTTCCTCTTCTCGAACTAACACACCACTTACCGCTATCTCAGACACTGCCAGGTATAGGTACAACTTCTCATCTGCTTATGAAGTGAGGAGAAAAGGTGGGCTCAAAAGGTATCGTTTCAATTCCTCCAATGCTTGTTAACATTACGGGGTCCATGTGAAATCATTTTTCCTTTTGAGTAAGGAAAAGAACATGTGGCTCCGATCTGATGACCTCGAAATGAATCGGCCTAGGGCAACTATCCGTCCGGTTAGCCTCTGAACGACTTTCACACTGTCCACGACGGTGATGTCCTCGATGACCTTAATCTTATCGGGGTGGATCTCGATTCCCCGATTTGACACCATGAAGCCGAGCAATTTGCCTGAGCCGACCTCAAAAGCACATTTTTCGGGGTTAAGCTTCACGTTGTACTTCCTCAAGATTTCGAATGTCTTCTGCAAATAAGTCAGATGGTCCTCTGCACGCAGGGACTTAACTAACATATCGTCAATGTAAACTTCCATTGATTTACCTATCTGTTCTTCGAACATCTTGCTAACTAGGCGTTGATATGCAGCTCCCACATTTTTCAGCCCGAAAAGCATTATATTATAACAATAGGTTCCAGACTTAGTGATAAAAGAAGTCTTTTCTTGGTCCTCTGGGTCCATCTGGATCTGATTGTACCCAGAATAAGCGTCGAGAAAGGTAAAAATCTTGTGGTCGGTCGTGGCATCGATCATTTGATTGATGTTAGGCAAGGGAAAAGTGTCTTTTGGACATGCTTTATTCAAGTCCTTATAGTCTACACACATTCTAAGTTTGTTCCCTTTTTTGGGTACTACGACTACATTGGCTAACCACTAGGGATATTTTACCTCCCGAATGGACCCTATATTGAGAAGTTTGGTTACCTCGTCCTTGATGAAGGCGTGCTTTACCGCGGACTGGGCCTTCTCTTTTTGATTTACCGATCAGAACTTGGGATCCAAGCTCAGCCGATGAGTTGTTATCTCTGGTGGGATTCCTGTCATGTCTAAATGGGACCATGCAAAGCAATCCATGTTATCAATAAGAAATTGAATGAGTTTTTTCCTGAGTTCGGGGGTCAACCCTGTTCCCAGGTATACCTTTCGTTCGGGTAGATACTCGATTAGTATCACCTGTAGCTCTTCGACCGTTTACTTGGTTGCATCTGATTTTTCGGGAACCAAGAAAGTTTGAGGAGTGAGAAAATCTTCTTCTTCCTTGATTACTTATTTCTACGATTCGGTCAAGGTCGGGGGCGGTGATTGCTATTTTGTCGTCTGCTTATCTTTGGTGCTCGATTTTTTTTGAGGTCGAAGGTGTCGATATTGGCGTCACATCGTCGATCACAAACATTTTCTTTGCAGCGTGTTGTTCCCCATAAATTGTTTTCACACCATCCACTTTTGGGAACTTCATCATTTGTCGTCCACTTTTGTGGATCCAAGGCCTTCCGAGCAGTGCATTGAACCTCATGTCGCCTTCGATAACATGGAATTTCATGTCTTGGATAGTCCCGGCCACATTTATTGATAGAATTATCTCCTCTTTTGTTGTTTCACTTGCCATGTTGAAGAAATTTAAGACTCGGGATGCATGTACAATTTGGTCTAGCAGGCCGAGCTGCTCTACGACCCTCGATTTGATTATGTTTGCTGAGCTACCTGGATCCACTAGAACACGTTTAACTTGAATTTTATTTAACAAAATAGAAATTACCAGGTCGTCGTTGTGCGGCTCAGAGATGCCTTTTGCTTCTTTGTCATTGAACGATAGAGTTCCTTCTGGCACATAGACTCGAGTCTGTTTTTCTCTGGTGATCGACACCTTGGTGCATTTGAATATAGGCTCTTGTGGGATGTTGACCTGCTGACAATCATGTGAATAACATGCTGAGGTTCTTCTTGCTCATTCTTTCTGTTGGCGTCTCTTTCCCTGAAGTGATTTTTGGCTCGATCATTGAGGAACTCCCGTAGGTAGCCCTCGTTGAATAATTGAGCTACCTCATGTCTCAACTATCTGCAGTCTTCGGTCCTATGGCCATGCGTGCCATGATACTTACACATTAAGTTTGGATTCCTTTAAGAGGGGTCGGTTTGTATAGGTCTGATCAATCCGGTGTCTTTGATTCTTCTGATAGGCGATACAATCCCTAATGCATCGACACTGAAATTGTACTTTGATAATCGAGGCACTTCTGTGGGATCTGCATATTTGTTGAAGCTAGTTTTACTCATAAGTCCCTGAGAGTTCTGCCCTCGGTCATCCCTTCGATCATTTCGGGCGAAGTTTTGTCCCGGATGGTTGTTCCGTCGATTTGAAACATACGGCTAATACCGATCTTTATTAGACCTTGATTCTCTATCAACATCTCTCTGGTTTTTACCTGTCAACCAGTTTGAATGTACAGAACCCGAAGGGGCTCCCAATTGGCCGTCCTCGACCCTAATCTTTGACTGATATTGGTTGTGAACATCTGCCCAAGTCACATCCAGGTACTCGATCAAGTTCTGTTTTAACTGGAACGAAGCGATCGAACTCTGCTCGTTCAATCCTTGTGTGAAGGCTTGAACATCCCAATCATCAGTGATTGGTGGCAATGCCATACGTTCCATCTGAAATCGAGATACGAACTCCCTTAGCATCTTGTTATCCCTCTGCTTTACTTTGAAGAGATCCGACTTTCTTGTTGCAACCTTTATAGCACCGTCATGTGCCTTAACTAACGAATCCGCCAACATGGAGAACAAATCGATGGAGTTTGGTGGCAAGTTTTGATACCAAATCATAGCTCCCTTCGATAAGGTCTCCCCGAATTTCTTTAGCAGTATAGAATCGATTTTGTCATCCTCTAAATCATTACCTTTTATGGCGCACGTATAAAACGTAACGTGCTCATTAGGGTCTGAGGTCCCGTTGTATTTAGGTATATCAGGCATACGAAACTTCTTTGGGATGGGGCTTCATAGCCGCACTCGAAGGGAATGGTTTTTGCACAAATTTCTCGGAGTACATTCCCTTTAAGATCGGCGGTGCCTCTGTATCTGGTCGACTCGAGAGTTATAAGTTTCCACCTTCTTGTCGTTGGCCTCGATTTTCTTTTCTGCCAATTCTATTCTCTTAGTAAGCTCCTCGAGCATCCTCTTTATAGCAGGATCTGTTGTTGAAGTGTTATCACCCTATCTTTCAGGCACTGGCTCGGTACGACGAGTAACCTCTTGTTTGGTCATATTTGGTACCCTGTGTTTATTTTGCAATTGAGCAATGGCGTTTTGTTGGGCTTACATCATTTCAAATATTACTTGGAGACTGACTCCTTCGTCTCCTCTGCCCTGTGCTCCTCGAGCGTTAGTTCAACCCTCTATGCACACACTTCCCTCGGGGTCTGTGCCTAAATCCGCATTCAAGGCCACATGAGAACTAACATCAGCAGGGTTGACAGGTGGTGCTCCTCCGAGTTTAGCATGTGGCACCTCGATAAAGTTCTCGTTTTCCTAAGTCCAACGTAGTATTTTATATTTATTGTGGTCGGGGAGAGGTGAGGGAAATATAAGGTAATTTTCGTTAAAAAAATGCCTTGAGTAGAATTCAGAAAGGGCATGACCTTATAATTCTTTAGAGAAAATGAGGAAATATTATTTACCTCGAAATACGAGTAAAAATTAAACTTGTAATGTGGTTATAACGTGATTTTATTCAATACCACTTGATAAATGACTAAAATGGATAAATAAATTAAACGATTGAAATGGATTAAACCAATATCGTTTGACAGTTATCGACCTCGATTTGGAATATGCTCGAGATCAAGCGTCAAGAACAATAGGAAATTGTAAGTACGTAAAAGAGTAGAGTGTTATAATTTCTCAGTAACCGTGTGTGTGTTTCGTATGATGAACCTTACAAATGAACAAGGTTCCTCTTAATATAGTAGAGGAATCCTAAACAAGGTATAACTCTAATTTCGGAAAGTAAATACATGATTGATATCAATAACCATTAAGGGTTCTATCAATCCCGAAATTCCCGTCGAGATTTGTGGTCGATTGCGAATATCTCATTATTCCGTTACTCGATGTCTATCTTGCCCGATCTCGATCCTTCAGTCTCTGTGTTCCTCGAGCTATATCTTGCTTCGATATGGACGTAATCTCGAGGCAGCCCCTCGAGCCCATAAAATCGAACGTGGCCGATTTTAACCGTATACAAATACTATTCCACTTTATAATTTCTTGAGTTAAAAATAGACTTATTCAATCGTACATGCACGTTAAAATCTCCTCATCTCCTATATTATCTTTTCACATATCATGAAGTTGTGTTTGTTCTGTTTTCCTTATGAAAGGCAACCCGATACATCAAGCTCCCTCTATGCGCAAGGTCCAGAGAAGGGTCGAACCACAAGGATCTATTGTACGCAACATTACTCTGCATTTTAGCAAGAGGTTATTTTCACAGCTTGAACCCATGACCTCCTGGAATAATTTGTTTTGGGGTATTGTTCGACAGGTTCAAAGATCTACGGTCTTTGAGGTTGACATGTTAAGAGACAAGCTCTCATCATCTTATTTGGAGAAGGAAGAAACAACAAATTTCTTGATTTGTTTTACTAATAGGCATTTTGTTAGTGCTTTTTACATTTTTTCCCCCGTAGGATAGGTTCATTAGAGGATATAAATGCATTTCTATTTTCCCTGTTATTAATGTTATAGCCAGAATTCATTCAAGATAGGCGATATTATCTTGTAATTGTTTGACCAAAAAGTGTGAGACCTTTTGCTAAACATGAATGAATTGAGAAGATAGAGGTTAAATCCTAGCCAAAGTTAATTAACGCTAGATCGAAGAATATTAAGTAAGATAAATTGGATGAGATCAAATTTATGTACTTATTAGGATTGTGAGAGTAACTGGACGTACTTGAAAAACACACATTCACGATATCATTATTACAAGATATAAAGTAAGAAGGGAGAGGAGAGGGATCACCTTTAGTGGCTATGAGATATGTCTTACTGATTTCATAACCTTTGTTACAAAGAGAATTAATAGTATGGCTCTCAGCCTTTTCTTACAACATGTATTTTTCATTCTCTTCTATTGGGAGAGGGAGGACAAGCCCCCCTTCCATCGAATCCTCCCCCCTATATATATACTAGCCCTTTCTATTTATCCAGTGGTGTTTAACCAGTATGATGAGATTGTTCATTGGGAGTTCAGGTCGACCTCCCTGGGCGCCGCAACATGTACTGCATCGTAAAGGCCTTCTAGAGAATCAACTCGGCCATGGCCGCGGAATGCGTCATTACGGCCTTTCGTGTACACAATCACGACTTAACCGCTTTCTTACAATCGAATATTGAGGTCGTTCCCATGTGGTCAGATTTCGACCCATACAGTTAGTCCCTCCGCCTATGGTGGTCGACCTTAGGCAAGCATGATAGGCGGACTGTCAATATTAGCACAGAAATCTGACTGTTTTGGTCGAAGAGTGAGCATTTCCCTAGAGGGTAGTGACGTGACATTCTGGGTGAGTTGTCGGACCAGTGTGTCAGTTAGAATGACATTAAATTCGTCAGGTGCCATTATGGTGCACGTTTGCTGAGCGTCACATCATTTCTTGTGCCCCTCCCGTTACCTTTTGAAGAAGGTGGCGCTTCATTTCTTTTAACCGTCGTTTATGTCTGTATAAACATGGGACTTTCATTCGGGTACAGTATTACTCGAATTGTTTTCAGGAAAATCTCTCAAAACACTAGATCTTTCTCTCTTGATCAAACTTCTTAAAACGCATGCATCCTCTGTGACTGTCATAACTCTTTCTCTATATCTCCGATCTCTGTATTTATTCGACTAGCACTTCTTCTAATCCTGGGCCGGTTGTTAAATCTCCGGTGCCGAAAAATATCGCTCCTTCCCTTGAAGAGGGAGTGAGTTTAACGGAAGACGAGAGTTTTCCAATGGTAGATGAGGTGGTGCCCCTCCTGGGGAAGCCACATAATGACTTTATTCATGCCGCTGAAGAGGAGCCTGCACCGGTGCTCTCTATAACGGATGTTGCGGCAATCGCTGCATTCAAAATCAAGTGGAGGATTGCCGAACATATCGAACATGTCCCGGCGGAAGGTGATATAGTTCACTTTCATCGCCCAAGGTACTACATTTTCTACGCGTACCCTTTAATTATTGGGTATACGTTCCCTCTTCCCTCATTGGAGGTGGACTTCTGTCGTTTATACAAGGTGTGCCCGGCCCAGCTCACCCCCTACATATACAAACCCTTTTTGATGCTCAACAAGTATGTTGAGCTGGCTAGCCGTGGTATTTCCCTTCAACATATGATGCATCTCTTCGTCCCCAGCTTTCAAATGGGCACTATGTTGCACCTCCGCCATCGGGGTACTAAGAGCCTGGTGGTTGGAATGGACGATAAGACCAACCGTCATTTTTTGGAGAGTTTCTTCTACGTCTGTACGAAACATTTGGTGTCTAATCCCGCCGGGTTTTCTGAGACGTGGAATTTTGCTCATGAGTCTTTCTTTGCCTCTCATTTTTTTACTACGTTGATTGGTTATTCATATCTCTTGATTTCGATGACTGAATGTCATTTGCCGTTCGTTCATTCCAATTTTGATGCAGCTAAGAGGTTGTCCCCTCCGCTACTTAGGGAAATCCGCGAATGGGTGACTTCGGTTCTGCCTCACATGGTGGGAATTCGCGAATGGATGCGTTTCCACGAGAGATTTGTGCGTAAACTCTCTGTCGATGAGTCGCCTTGTCTTGGCCATAGTCGTTCATCTTTCGCCTTGCGTTTTTCTCTACTTGGTGTTTACATAGAGTCATGTGTCGTTTTTGACAGGTCGGAGAGGGGTGAGAAAGGCGAGAGCCCCTACTCTTGTCTTCCGCCAACCGACCTCCTCTACTAGGTTTTCACTTTAGGTGGCCATTGATGAGGGTACTCAAAATCAGACCGCTGCGCCGGTCGAGCCGGCATCCAGATCCGTTCGTATCGAGATTATTCCTCGTTCACACTCCCCGGCCCTCGCGGTTTGTCCGGTTGGTGAATCCTTTAATGGCGGGGGAGATAAGGCCCCATCAAAGAGGCGGAGGATAACTTTGAAGGATATGCCTTCGACTGATGTGCCCCTAAGGGCCGCTCACGTAGGAACGTTGTCTGAAACCATGAGAGAGGTTACCTAGGGGGTGGAAGTATTACCCGAGGCGAGGGCAGAAGAGGTTGTAGTGATGTTCGGACAGAGTTTTGCGGCCGCCGTCCCTATTCAGAGTGAGCCTTCCTCTTTTCAGCAAGCTCGCACCTCTTCTCTAGCCGACGAGAGGTTGAAGGGCGTGATGGTGGATGATTATGAGTCCGAATCGGATATTGACCCTGATGATATGATATTATTCGAAGAGGGTTTTACCAGGGTTGAGGTAGTGGCTGGTAGTCCTTCCCATGTGCTCGAAATCCTTCCGGATGTTAACCTTCTGGAAAATACGCTGGATTTGGTGGAGCAAGTTGACCTTTTATGTTTTGCCGCCGAGAGCAGGTCTCTTCGTGATCTCAGCGACTCTGGCTTGTCACTCGGCATGGCAGGGATGTCCCTGAGGGTGATTTTTTTGTGCTCTTATTTCCTCTACTTTGTGTCCTTCCTTACTGATTATTTTTCTGTCCCTTCTTTTTTTGACTTACATGCTGGAGATTGAGAGCGCTCCGTCGAGACGCGGGCCGAGGTCTTTCTGAAGATGGCTGAGAAATACCACTGATATTGCAACAGGTGCAGAGAGATGCATATGCAGCTTAGAGAGAGAGGTGATACTCGGTCCCTTAGGGAGGAGCTGGAGAATAAAGACGAGGACTTGATGTGGTCTATCCGCTGGTGCAGTGAGCTAGAGGGATTGATCAGAGTCAAAGACGAAGAACTCAAGGTGGGTAAGGGTGTCGCGGCTGAATGCGAGAACCTTCAAGCGGTTGCGAGCTGAGCTCGAGCAGAAAGAAGCCCAGCTAGCTAGCCTGAGCGAGGAGTGGACTGAAAAGGTTGCCGACTTGGAGGGGAAAGTGGCAGAGTTAGAGAGGGCTGAAGGTGCCCGGGCAGCGGCTGCGGCGAGGCGGAGGCGCTGGAAGATACTGTGCGCATCCTCATATCTGAACAAGAGGCCGAGAGGGGGACGACCGTGATGAAGAATGATAGGCTTGAAGAGGGGATCGGCGAGCTCGAGCGGGATTCCTCGAGTTTGGGGGACAATAGCAATTTTGGAGGCCGAGAAGGCCCAGCTGTTGGCTCAGGCCCCTCAAGAAGTTGCCCCTGCTTCCGTTCATCACCACCTGTATGAAATGTGGGTCCATGCCGAGGCCCAGCGAGACATTTACAAGGATTTGTGGATGGCGGGAGTATCCCTGAGGCTGCTTTTGAGGATGCTCGCGCGAAGGCGCGTGGGGCTCAACTTGCTTGTGGCTATGATCCCGCTACGCCGGAGGCCGATAGTGGTGCCGATGTCGAAGATGGGTTCTCTGATGGTGAAAGTGCAGATGGGGATGATGGCGGAGATGCGGCAGAATGAGATTTGTGGTCTTTTAGTACTTGTTCCCCTTTTCTTTTCTTTGTTTTGTTTTTCCTCGGCGTTGTTTGTCGTTGTATCACTGTTTTTTGGAGACCTGTTTGGGCCTCTTGCGAGACGCTATATGCAAGTTTTTAATAAAATTCACTTTGTTTTTGGTTGTACGTCTCTGGCTTTTTTGTCTTTTCCTCTTTTTTTAGGAGTGGGTTTTTGGACTCTTTTGCGATGAGTCCCTATTTTTGATTCGGGGATTTAGCCCGATTCATATTCGCTTTACTCGAGAAGAGTGGCTTCACTTTATTAGAGCGAGTCCGAATCGACTTGATTTGAGCGAGGTAAAATTTATCTGACCCGAACGAAGTCGACTTTACTTAACTCAAGCGAGATCGAATCGTTAAAAATTATCCGAGCGGAGTCGAGTGTTGATAATTCGAGCGAAGTCGAATGTTAAAAGTAATTCGAGCGGAGTCGAGTGTGGAACATAATTCGAGCGAGGTCTAATGTAAAAAAATAATCCGAGCGAAGTCGAATGTTGGAATAATTCGAGCGAGGTCGAATGTTAAAAATAATTCGAGCGAGATCGAATGTAAATGATTCGAACAAGGTCGAATATAACTGACTCGAACGAGGTCGAATATAAATGATTTAGGCGAGGTCGAATGTTGAATATAAACCAAGCGAGGTCGAATGTAAATGATTCGAACGAGGTCGAATATAAATTATTCGAGCGAGGTTGAATATAGATGATTCGAATGAGGTCGAATATAAATGGTTCGAGCGAGGTCGAATGTAAATGATTCAAACGAGGTCGAATGTAAATGATTCGAACGAGGTCGAAAATAAATGATTCGAGCGAGGTCGAATACAAATGATTCGAACGAGGTCGAATATAAATGGTTCGAGTGAGGTCGAATATATGGTGTAGAATGTAGAACAATTTGGGGTCGAAATCTGACCACACGGGAACAACCTCAAGATTCGATGGTATGTAAACAATTAAACTGTGGTTGTGTACACGAAAGGCCGTAATGACGCATTCCGTGGCCATGGCCGAGATTGATTTGCTAGAAGGCCTTTGCGGTGCAGTACATGTTGCGGCGCCCAGGGAGGTCGACCTGAAGTACCAATGAACAGTCACAGCATACCGGTTAAAGACCGCTGGATAAATAGAAAGGGCTAGTATATATACCAGGGGGATTCAATGGAAGGGGGGATTCTCCTCTCTCTCCCAGTAGAAGAGGATGAAAGTGCATGTTGTAAGAAAAGGTGGAGAGCTTTACTATTGATTGTCTTTGTAACAAAGGTTAAGAAATCAATAAGACATATCTCATAGCCACTAACGGTAATCTCTCTTCTCTCCCTTCTTACTTTATATCTTGTAATAATGATATCGTGAATATGTGTTTTTCATGTCCAGTTACTCTCACAATCCTAGTAAGTACATAAATTTGATTTCATCCAATTTCTCTTACTTAATATCCTTCGATCTAGCATTAATTAACTTTGGCTAGGATATACCCTTTATCTTCTCAATTCATTCATGTTTAGCAAAAGATCTCGCACTTTTTGGTCAAACAATTTGGCGCCGTCTATAGGGATTTCCTATCCAAAACCTTAGTTCCCACTAAATCCACCAAACCAACCAAGAATGAAATCCTCACGCGAAACCAAAGTGTATCGTGAGCGTGTGCCACCGCAGTGAGACTGCGACTCACATGTCAAGCACACTGGTAATACTACTTCTAGTTTAGTACCCCACGCGTAGTAATCTTACCATACAGGACGATGTTTGTTGTATAACCTACCATTAAAACGTTTTTCATTTTCACACCTGTGGTGTGACTTACATTACTGTTCCTTTGGCTCGTCCGGGACTGGGACAAACCGGGACTCGAACTCGAGTACATAATGGGTGAAACAAATCATCCACCCACGGAACACTCAAACCAAAATAGCAGCGAGGTGGGATATGAAGCTAGCATCGGGTCCAAAGATTACAGCCGGCAGAGGAAACAAGAACAACCCCCCTCACCCATCAGCCACTCGGCCAGCCCAAGTAACAAATGGTTCCTTACACCTTCAACTCGATTTTCCTTTTAAAAGTGGTGTGAAATGAAGAGCAAGGATGCTCGCCATGGGTACACAGGTAGGGAAATAAGCGAAAGGACTATCCGATATCGCCCCCATAATTCCTCCCCGCAGCAGCGTGCAAACAAAGGAGAACTCCACACATCATGCCTTTGGCATAAATAATAGATATACGGTTCAGATGGAACTGGAAGCAATGAGAAACAACCTCCATAAGCAAGGGACTATACAACAAACTCGAAGACGTCCTAACACAGGTAAGACATGGGTATCAAGAGTTTGCCCATGCTTTCGCCACATGTGTGCAACGTTTATCCGCCTGATAGTATACACCACCACATGTGAGCATCTAAGAACCAAATTAATCTCCCACCCCATCGATGGCCTCTCCAGGCCGCACGGTAAGGGGACTACACGAATTGGGACTCACCCCGGTGCATGCACGAACCAACACATGAAACTCTCGATGAAAGTCAAGGTATCTTGTCATTCGCCTACGCCACTCCACGAGTCGCCAAAGTTAAACTCGACCTCTCTTGAGTCGCCAAAGTTAAATACGACCTCGCTCGAGTCGCCAAAGTTAAACTCGACCTCGCTTGAGTCGCCAAAGTTAAGCTCGACCTCGCTTGAGTCGCCAAAGTTAAGCTCGACCTCGCTCGAGTCGCCAAGTTTAAACTCGACCTCGATCGACTCGCCAAAGTTAAACTAGATCTCGCTCGACTCACCAAAGTTAAACTCGGCCTCACTCGAGTCGCCAAAGTTAAACTCGACCTCGCTCGAGTCGCCAAAGTTAAACTCGACCTCGCTCGAATCGCCAAAGTTAACTCGACCTCACTCGAGTCACCAAAGTTAAACTCGACTTCGCTCAAGCCGTCAAAATCGAACTCGACTTCTCTCAAGTCACCAAACATTCGACCTCGCTCAAATTACTTGCGTTCGACCTCGCTCGAAGTTCAAGTTTGTGATTCATCGCCCTGCCTATTGACTACACCAGGCAGAACGATGAAGGGACTAGGTATACAGAACTCAATTGTATGTATTAAACAAGCACGTAATGTTCACCAAATGATATGAATAAACAAAGCAGCATGCAACATTTTTCGCACAATCAAGGACTTTTAAAATAAAGTACAGTACATAGAGGAAGACTCTGTCGGCTGCGGATCGCCTACGGATGATACAACTCGCCTAAGTCTCCAAACCAGCCTCATCGCTATGAAAGTACATGTGCAACAAAATGCACATCAAGTGTAGCATGAGTACGAAAACAACGTGTACTCAGTAAGTATCCCACCTAACCTCAGAGAGGTAGTGATGAGAGGTCGAATTAGACACTTGCTATAAGTCGATTAAATATAATCAAGAGAGGTGCTAAGCATGAGTATCATATGCAATTAAATAATGAGCAGAGATAAGAAATACCAACTTATTTCATATTTTACACATCAATTCTTCCTCATTCTTAGCTGGAAACTCAAAACTGATGTTCTAGACTTCAATACTACACAATAATACAAGTTAATTGTGCAGTACCTAATTTTCGAGTGCTGTCTAATAAGAAGAACCAGGTTCTTCTTAGTCTACTACTTACTACTGTTTGCGGAATAATTAAGCAGTAATAGTAAAGACACAGAGATTTTTACGTGGAAAACACATGGCTCAAAAGGTGAAAAAAACCACGACCTACTCCTCAGTAGGATTTGCTCAAAACTCTTCACTAAACTCTGAGCCAAAAACGGACTTACAAAATGAACTCTTTTGTAATCCTAGGACTAACTCTAATCCTCTTTGTATCAACTAGCCTCTAGCTAATTTCTACAGAATTCAAGCTAACTCTAACTTGATCAGTTTGTACCTATTACAATTGCTTCTATGAAAGCTGATAAGATACAATATTTAAACTTCTACTATAATCAACTAGACTCAATATACAAACAATGGAACTGTTCCTTCTAGTTGAACTGTAGCTTTTGTATTCGCTCAACAATTCTGCTTGCAAAACCTCTAGAACTTTTTCTTCAGAACTTAATTCACTTTAGCACTTGTGCGTCGTCTCTTTCAGCAGTAATACATTGATTATTTATAGAGTCCGTTTGTTGAGTCCATGATTCAATTCCAATCCAACTCTTCCTTGGTAAACGAGTTTGATTGTAACTCAACTTCTTTCCTCTATTTCTGTCCTAGCTGAAAGCAACTTCTATCTTCTCTTATCAATTTGCAACCTTTTCGTATTAGGAGACATTCTAAAGAGATAAAGTCATGCGGCCCCTCAAGATAGAGGCTTCCGTCACATAAAGAAAGGAAACTTATTTCAAAGTGGTTTTCAAAGTAGCTCAGCTGGACTAAAAATCCATACAGTAATCATATACATTTAGTTTGATTATTGATATTGATGACATGACCTGACTAGAAATGATTAGGACTTAGGAATTATATATATATGCGCTTTTTTCTATTTTCTATTTTCGGTATCCTAATCCAGTAATCCCAATTCCCACACCAATGCTCTCCCCACTCCTCACTACAGAAAAACATCCCCCAAATCCCCCAAAAAGTAAGGAAATCATTAATAGTTAATTTTACTAAATTATTAAATGCGTTTCATCCAAAGATTACTTTTACTAATTACCCGTTGTCTTTGTTAATGATGACAAAATACTGAAAAAGTTTAAATTTATGGGGTGTTGGATAATGGATAATTCAACTGATACACAAAGTAGAATATAATGGACGATACGGAAATAAAAGAATTACTTGAGACATGCAATGCAACTGTTACGCGGCGCCTTCCTGAGATGCTTTGGAAGGGCGACGTAAGGCTAAGCAACCAAT
>ML264925.1:111648-173289 GCA_005239495.1 Nicotiana undulata | reverse complement strand
ATCCCATCCTTGAGCTCCCTATAAGTAGACTCTCTTTTTACATATTCAAGGACTTTTTTTTTTTGAAACTGGAAATAGGGTTCTTTTCTTTGAAGGCTGAAAGTTTACTGAAAAGTAATTAATCCATATTCTCTGAAATTTTTTTTTTTCAAAAAAAAAAAGATTGAATCCATCATCTTTGAGTTTTGGCTTATACTCTCATATTCTGGGCTGGTTTTCTACTGCGGTTGCTATTCATCTGGTTGAGTGTTGGCTGCTGTTTGATCTCACTTCTATTTTTGTTATCTGCTGCTACTTGACCTTTATTTGGTCAAGGTTTGGATTGACTTTCTTTTCAAACGGTATGTAACTGTTTAATATTATTGCAAGATTCAAAAATGTGAACCTCGTTGTGTTTTCTTCTATAGCTGAATTGTTGTTATATCATCTAAGTGAAAATCTGAAAACAGGACTGGTTGATAATAACAAGTCTGCGTATGTGTGTTTATTCCTGAAGTTAGGTATTGGCTAGTTTAAGTCCCAGTTTTTATTCTTAGTTTGTTAGTAAGGCAGGTTTGAAAATACTTTGTTCAATCGAAAGCATCATTGAGGATTGAATCTAACCTCCTTTATGGCCAGATTTATTCCTTAAGCAATGCCAAACAGTAGTCAAATTACTGCATGAATTCTAGTTATAATTTGTATGCAAACCTGAGGACTAGAATATGTTAAGTTAAAGCATTAAGTAGCTGTTTTTCCTGTTAAGCTGGCACGATTGGAGTTGAATCTAATCCTCTTTATGAATAGATTCATTCCACGATATGCAAACAGGCTCCTTTCCTTTGGTTTCTTCTTGATAGCCAATCACAAGCAGAGGAATGATAGCCCTCCAGGGGTTCGATTTTGAGGAGGCTGTAACTTAACGACATGATTTTTTTTATTTGAATTTGTAATCATTTGGTAGACGACAAATGTAATTATTTCTAGATACTCTTGTAATGTAAGCAAGAACGTTCAGTTTGCAATTTCAAACGAATATGCGCAATCTAGTTTCAGATTTTTGCAACATTAACTTCAACAGGCATTTTAGAGAGTCTAATATTCTGAAAAAATAAGTTAAAATTGCAACCAATGGTTTTGCTAAGTTATTTGGACGTGAGAAAACATCCAGACTAAAAATATCGTTCAAATACTTGTTGAAATTCTCGAACGGCTTATATGGCAGAATATGATTTGATATTCAAGAATATGTTGGGAACTTCAGAATTATTAAATCCGCAGACCTTATTTAGAATCATGCGGCATTACCTTCAGACTACTCGAAAATGAATAAATCTATATATTCCATGTTTTATATGTTTACTGCCTTTTACGTAGTTCCTAAATTTAAGAAGCTGAAAATTTTTCTTTGTATTTCTATTGTTGACATATATCTATCTTCACGGCCTTATCGTCTTGACAATTAGCTAAAACTAGGAGGCCTAAAAGTGGTCAAATTGGACTAGACTAGGCCGTAGCCCATGTTTCATGACACGATTTAGTAATGGACTTTAGACATAATCAATCCCGAAAGCTTTTAAGAGAGAGACTACCGTGAACTTGGAGAGATAAATTAATCGTCAAAGTATACGTTTTACGTAACTTTGAATGAAAACAACTAAAAGGTACCATTTTTCTCAAATTGTGTATACGTTTACGTAACACAAATAAGACTAAAATGAATACTCGTAGAGACAATTTTAGGATCGAATTTCTAAAAATTATTGGAATTATGTACATGTCCGCATGACGTGATTCCGATTTCCTTTTTACTACGAAACAAAAATACGCGCTCGCGCATTTTATCTATCTTGTTAAACGAGTTCAGCGTCAAGAATCGTGTACACGTCCGCGTGACATGATTTTAGACACATTTTAAACTCTATGGGTTTACGCATACGTAACTCGTATCAAACCATTATTTGAATACAAAAGAAGAATAAAAGCGGTAAAAAATATAAAAATGCACATAGGTGTTAAAAGCAGTAATTAAACAATTTAGGCCAAGTTTAGTCATTAAGCGACCGTGCTAGAACCACGGAACTCGGGAATGCCTAACACCTTCTCCCGGGTTAACAGAATTCCTTACCCGGATTTCTGGTTTGCAGACAATTAAAATAGAGTCAAAATTCCTCGATTTTGGGATTTCTAAATAATTAAATGGTGTCCCGGTACACCGTGAAAATCCGGGTGGCGACTCTGAAAACAAATAAATCCCAAAATCGAATAATGTCACTTAAAGTGGAAAAACTCCCTTATTACCCTTACCCGGTGAAAAAGGAGGTGTGACAGCATCCAAAGAAAAATCGTGAGTTCTGTAGATGGGGAAGGTTGGTTCATATCCCCGCTGGCTTTGCTCGACTCGTTCTGCTTGGTCTGGTGATCCTATTTATATCATCGGGATAGAATTTGCTAAACAGAGCTATTTTTTGAAAGCAAGAGTGCATGACTTTGTAAAGACCTAGTATAAAATATATTTTAAGAAATTTAGATGAACCGACGACCGTGACACGGTTCAGGACATTGCAACCTCTCATGCTACGGAATTTTGAGGGTCCTCCTCAAAAAAATTCCCCAGTTAGATGGGTTGACGTCTCTGACTGCTGCGATTGGCTGAACTTGCTTCAGAATTTTAAGGGTCCTCCTCAAAATTCTGCCCCAGTTTCCAAAATTGCGGGGGAAATGAGATTTTTATAGAATTGTGACTGAACCCATAGGGCTGCCTACGTATCCCCTCTTAAACGGGAATCAGGTCAGACGTTGTTCAATTTACATCATTTGAGAAAAGCATAAAGCATTACACATAGAATCGTTTGACTGCATCTGAATTGATTGGTTTTGGCAAGACTTTTCCGTCCATTTCTCTAAGTATAAGAGCTCCTCCTGTCAATACTCCGTGAACCATATACAGACCTTGCCAGTTGGGAGAGAATTTTCCCTTGGCTTCATCTTGATGTAGAAAGATTTTCTTTAACACCATCTGCCCCGGTGTGAACTGTCTTGGCTAGACTTTTTTGTTGAAGGCTCTGGTCATTCTGCTCTGATAAAGTTGTCCGTGACATACTGTATTCATTCTTTTCCCGTCTATGAGGGCTAGTTGCTCATAACGACTCCTTATCCATTATGCATTGCTGAGCTCGGCTTCTTGTATGATTCTTAAGGAGGGATCTCCACTTCGGCAGGAATAACAACTTCTGTACCATAAACCAGCAAGTAAAGAGTTTCCCCAGTTGACGTACGGACTGTGATGCGGTATCCCAGTAAGGTGAATGATAGCTTCTCGTGCCACTGTTTGTGCTTTTCTATCATCTTTCTCAATATCTTCTTGATGTTTTTGTTGGCGGCTTCTACAGCTCCATTCATCTGAGGTCTATAGGTTGTAGAATTCTTGTGCTTGATTTTGAAAGTTTCGCACATGGCTTTCATCAGATCACTATTTAGATTAGAGCCGTTATCGGTGATGATTGATTCTGGAACTTGAAACCGACAAACAATACTGTCGTGGATAAAGTCTTCCACGACTTTATTTGTCACTGCTTTGTAAGATTGTGCTTCGACCCATTTTGTGAAGTAATCAATAGCTACTAGGATGAACCTGTGTCCATTTGAGGCGGTAGGCTCGATCGGTCCAATGACGTCCATTCCCCAGGCGGCGAATGGTCATGGTGAGATTGTTGCATTGAGCTCGTTTGGGGGTACTTTTATCATATCTGCATGTACCTGACATCAGTAGAATTTTCGGACATACTGGATGCAGTCCGTTTCCATGGTCATCCAGAAGTAACCGGCTCTGAGTATCTTCTTGGCCAAGACAAAACCATTCATATGGGGGTCTCAGGTCCCATCATGTATCTCTTCAAGTAGTTTGGAGGCTTCCTTTGTATCAACACATCTCAATAATCCCAAATCGGGAGTTCTCCTGTACAAGATTTCTCCGATGTGAAAGAAATTGTTGGACAATCTCCGAAGTGTGCGTTTCTGAGTATGATTTGCAAGCTCTGGGTACTCTCCCTTTGACAAATACTCCTTGATATCGTGGAACCATGGTTTTTCGTCCGCTTTTTCTTCAACATGGGCACAATATGCCGGCTGGCTATGTATCTTTACTGGAATAGGGTCAATGAAGTTCTTATCTGGATGTTGTATCATGGATGATAGAGTGGCCAGTGCATCGACAAACTCGTTCTGAATTTTGGGGACGTGCCGAAATCCAATCTTTGTGAACCACTTTCTAAATTCCTGCACATGGTGCAGATACGACAGTATCTTGGAATTCTTGGTAGCCCATTCTCCCTGTACCTGGTGTATTAGCAAATCTGAGTCACCAATTACCAACAACTCCTGAATATTCATGTCAATGGCCATGTTGAGCCCTAGGATGCAGGCTTCCTACTCTGCCTTATTGTTAGTGCAGGGGAATCTGAGTTTAGCAGATACCAGGTAATGCTGGCCCGTTTCTGATACTAAAACAGCTCCAATACCGACTCATTTGAAATTCGCTGCTCCGTCGAAGAACATTCTCCAACCATCATAGGATTCTGCAATATCCTCACCTATGAAAGACACTTCTTCATCGGGAAAATATGTTTTGAGGGGTTCGTATACTCTATCCACAGGGTTCTCGGCAAGATGGTCTGCCAATGTTTGTCCCTTCACCACTTTCTGAGTCATATAGACAATGTCGAACTCACTCGCCATGATTTTCCACTTGGCTAGCTTGCCAGTGGGCATGGGCTTATGGAAGATATATTTCAAGGGATCCATCCTTGATATGAGGTATGTTGTGTAGGAACAGAAGTAGTGCCTCATCTTCTGGGCTACCCAGGTTAGAGCACAACAAGTACGTTCCAGTAGAGAATATCGTGCCTCGTATAGAGTGAACTTCTTGCTCAAATAATATATAGCCTTATCTTTTCTCCCTGTCTCGTCGTGCTGCCCCAGAACATAACCGAAAGCTCCATATAGTACTGCGAGGTAGAGTAGCAAAGGTATACCTGGCTCTGGCGGTACCAAGACTGGCGGTGTTGACAAGTACTCCTTGATTCTGTCGAAGGCCTTTTGACAATCCTTGGTCCATCTGGTTGCAGCATCTTTCTTCAGCATCTTGAAGATTGGTTCACATATGACCGTGGACTGGGCTATGAACCGGCTGATGTAATTAATCCATCCCATAAAACTCATCACATCTTTCTTGTTCTTTGGCGGTGGTAACTCTTGGATGACTTTGACCTTCGATGGATCCAATTCTATCCCTCGGTGGCTGACGATGAACCCAAGAAATTTTCCAGCAGGAATCCCGAATGCACACTTCGTTGGGTTTAACTTCAGATTGTATTTCTGCAATCTGTTGAAGAACTTCCTCAGATCTGCTATATGGTCGGTGGCTTTCTTGGACTTGATAATGACGTCGTCCACATATACCTCGATCTCTTTATGTATCATGTCATGGAATATAGTGGTCATAGCTCTCATGCAAGTGGCCCTACCATTATTTAGGCCGAATGGCATCATCTTATAACAGTAGACTCCCCACGGCGTGATGAAAGCCGTTATCTCTGCATCTTCCTCGTCCATCCAAATCTGATGGGAACCAGCGAACAATCCACGACGACTGAAGTTCATGCTTGGCGCAATTATCAATTAGGATGTGTATGTTTGGAAGAGGGAAATCATCCTTTGGACTAGCCCTGTTGAGATCCCTGTAGTCGACACAAACCCTAACCTTTCCATACTTCTTAGGCACTGGTACGATGTTGGCTAACCATGTTGGATATTATACTACCCTGAGGACCTTCGCGTTGATCTGTTTGGTGACATCCTCCTTGATTTCAAGCTCATATCAGGCTTGAACTTCCTGAGCTTCTACTTTACCGGCAGGCACATTGGATTGGTTGGCAATTTGTGAGCCACAATGAAAGTACTTACACCGGTCATGTCATCATACGGCCATGAGAATATGTCTTCGTACTCTTTCAAGAATCGTGTGTATTCTTCTTTCTCTGACGGTGAAAAATGGATGCTGATGCGAGTTTCTTTGACAGTTTCTGAATTTCCCATGTTGACTACCTCCGTTTCGTCCAAATTGGACTTAGGTATGTTCTCGAAATCCTCAACTTCTCTGACAATTTCATCGGGTATGACATCCTCTTCTTCTTAATCGCTGTCCTTTTGTTGCGTTGTCTTATTGCATGTCACAGTCATTGGTTCATAAAGATAGAAAATAGTAATGCTGTATAGATAGAATTAATGAGAGAAAATGGTAATAATAAATATTGATTCATTAAAACATAAAAAGCGCTTTTGATAATTTAAACAAATGTTTTAGAACATTGGAGATCTTATTGAAAAATGGAAATGCGAAAAGGAAATCATTAGAAAATGAAAATAGACAATGCTTGTTCAGCCTTGCTACCCCGGGACTCGTCGGGCTCTGAATGTTCTGACAATCCAATTCTTGAGGAATGATCCTTTTCTCAGGGCTTGGATGGAAGGGCCTTACTTATCCTCCTCCTCGACAATAACACAATAGTCCATGTCTTCATCTTCCAGGAATAGATTCTTCAAGGCTGCCAACGCTTCTTCTTCTTCTGACCCCCATATGATGTCAGCTTGCTGGAAGGTCTGCTCCAGATGCAGTATGGGCTCTTCTAATGGATAATAGGGACCACGCCATGGTGGCGTCCAGTTCCTGTATTCTTTCCAAGTGTATTTGTATCCCAGACCAAAAGTTGTGCCATGGCGCTTGAGCTGTATTGGCTTGGAGATTCCCTGAAGATTCTTGTCGAGTCCTTTTCCAGGATCGTACCCGCTTTAGTTCAATATGCTCTCGATCTTAATATCCCACCACTTATCCTTGTCTATTGCGTTAACCCGCTCGATGTGGTGGTAGGTTCTCCACCCAGCCTTCTTCTACCTTCATCCACCGGGATGGTCTGGCGGCTATAGATAGGGTTGCTTCCATCTCCATGGATGATTACTTCCTGGTGGTTCTATTCAAATTTATCTGCCTGATGCAATGTTGATGCCACAGCTCCAGCGACATGTATCCATGGTCGTCCCAATAACAGGTTGTAGGACGCAGATACATCGAGCACCTAAAATTCAACCTCGAACTATGTGGGTCCCATTTGCAGACAAAGGCTGATTTCATCAATGGTAGACCTCTGAGAACAGTCGAAAGCTTTTACATTCATGGACCCTTCTCTTATCTCGTACAATCCCTTGCCTAATTTCTTGAGTGTTGTCAATGGGCAGATGTTGAGGCTGGATCCCCCGTCGATCAGAACCCTGGTGATAAAGTAATCCTCACATTGCACAGTGATGTGCAGTGCCTTGTTGTGACTTAACCCTTCAGGTGGAAGCTCGTCCTCGTGGAAAGTGATCTTATGAATTTCCAGCACCTGTCCTACCATGTTGGCAATTTCTCCACTAGTGATGTTATTAGGCACATATGCTTCATTCAACACTCTCATCAAAGCATTCCTGTGCGTTTCTGAATTCTGCAGTAATGACAGGATGGATATCTGGGCTATAGTTTTGTTCAACTGATCAATGACTGAGTATTCCTTGTCCTGCACCTTCCTCCAAAGATCATCTGGTCCTGTCTCAATAATGGGTGGTCTGTTGGAAGCCTGTTTGCTGGATTTTGCCAAGTGTTCAGGTGTATAGACCCTGCCGGTCCTGGTCATTCCCTGCGCATCAACAACTTCTTCTATCTTGGTTTTACCTTCCTTATAGCGTTATCCATGTAATCCCAAGGTACAATATTAGTATTGAAGCGCGGCGTAGTTGACACTGTCACTGTTATTGGTGTGGCTACCTTTACTTTAAACGGGATGGGTAAAGTGGCAGGTGGCATTACTTTGACCTCAAACGGCACAGGTGCATCTGCGGGTGGTGCCGCTTCAAACTCAAATGGGATTGACGCAGCTTCCTCAAGCTCTCCCGACGGCTGAATCTGGACTATGATAGGATTAAGTGTGACTGCTGGCTTCTTTGGGTCATCACCTTCTATGATCAACCCGATCGACCCCTCTGGGTCCCATTCTTCCTCTATCTCTATCATGTTGATGCCTCCACCCCTATGGTCTGCGAGCAGATTGTTGCGGACATTGGGAGTAGCTTCCTTTGCTTGGATGATCTTATTCTCAATCAGAGACTGGATCTTATCTTTCAGTGAGTCGCATTCATCAATTGTATGTCCCTTCATGCCGGAATGGTATGCACAAGTTTTATTTGGATTAACCCTCTAGGATGGATTTTCAGGGGTTACAACAGGGATATGAGTAACATAACCAACATCTTTTAATCTTTCGTACAGCTTGTCAATAGGTTCAGCAATGGCAGTATATTGCTTGGGCGGCCTGCAGTCAAAATTGGGTCGAGGTCTTTTAAAATTTTGGCGAGCATGGGGTGACTGGAAGTGAGATGGTTAAGAGTTGTATGTATGATAAACAGGGGCTGGTTGGGGATATCTGGGAGATGTGGGTTGATAAGTAGGTGGGGGAGATGGTTGATATGTTGGTGGAGGTGCTGACTGATATGTAGGTGGGGGTGTTTGGTATGTGAGTGGAGAGGTTCAATATGTCAGTGGGGATTTAGGTCCCTGTGCAACCATTACAACTCCCACATCTTTCTTCTTGGATATGCCGCCAGACTGCAGGGCCTTGTTTGTGGCTTGTAATGCTTCAAAATTGGTAACCATTCCGCCCTTAATCCCTTCTTCAATTCTCTCACCTAGCTTGATGATCTCAGAGAATTTGTGGTTTTCAATCACCACTAGCCTCTCATAATACAGCGGGTCTTGTGCTCGGACAAAGAATTTGTTCATTTGTTCTTCATCTAGGGCAGACCTGACCTTGGCTGCTTCACATCTCCAGCGAGTGGCATACTCGCGAAAATTTTTGGTGGGCTTCTTCTTGAGGTTCTGGTTATAGAATACGTCTGGTGCATTCTCTGTATTGAACCTTAACCGGTCCATGAAGTCTGATTCCATGTTCACCCAATTGGACCATTTCTTAGGGTCTTAGCTGATGCACCAAGACAGAGCATCTCATGTGAGGCTCCTCATGAATAATTTCATATGAATCCTTTCATCTCTTCCTACTCTAACCAATTTATCACAATAGGTCCTCAGATGGACCCTAGGATCACCTGTGCCATCGAACATCTCGAACTTAGGAGGTTTGTAACCCTCTGATAGTTCAACGTTGGGTTGTATGCAGAGATCTTCATAGTTTAATCCTTCCACTTGCTTACTTCCTTCAACACCTTGAACTCAGCTAGTCAACTTCTTGAGTTTTTCGGCTAAATTCTTGATAAGTATATCCTTCTCACTGGATTCGGGTGTGTAAGAAATGGGTTGGGTAGAGTGAGGTAGAGTCTCCATGTAGATGGGGTTGTTATGATGGCCTGGCGCCTGGGCGTAGAGGTGGTCATTTGTGGAGTTTTGTGGTTCAGGGACGATCAGTGGGGTATTTCTCGGAGTGTGGCAAGTGTTGTATTGTGGTGGAATAGTTGGATTTTTTGGTGGAGTTGTATGGCGGTGAGTTGCGGGAGGATTTTGTTTGTTTGGGGTATTCTGAGGAGGTATGGGATTTTGCGTGTTTGGATGATTGACATCTGGAACACTAAGTGAGAAGGATAGATTTGCCAAATTCTGGACATGCTCAAGCTCCCCTGGGAGCTTCAACAACCTTTGCTCGAGTTGTGACATAGCATCGTTCTGGACCTGAGTACCTTGGCTGTCAGAAGCTTCTGTTCGTTCTGCTGGCACTGTGTTCTCCTTTCTGATATTGCTCAAATCTTCCATTTTTCCTTTGCCTTTGCTTTTTCCTTAGGTGGACTAGGAGGAGGAGAATGTGGAGGGCCCCTGGATCTTGTGTGGTATGATGATGATGCCAGAATGCACGAACCAACCTTTGGAGAGGGGAATAATCAAAAGAAAGAAAATAAAAGCAAAAACAAAAGGTAGCCAAGTCAGTGAGGATCATGAGAAAGTATTGCAGTATTTAAACACATATTGCAGGAGTATAAAAGTGTGTCCTAATTTTGGAGCCTCGTTGTGCCCGAGGTAGGCCTAGCGACAGATTTATTTGGAGAACTTAGATGCCAAAATGCCTCATTTCATTAAAATAGACGAATCCAAAACGACACTGAAATAATAAACATGAAATAAAGTCACTAATGGCACTTGGCCTTATTACATTGATAAAAGCAAAAAGGAAAACCTATCCTACTTGGTCCCGGAAGGACCTTCCCCAGATTCGGCATCCTTGATCCCATCGAACAAATTCCCTAGCTCACGCAGTCCCAGCAGCAGGTACGCTCTGTCCAGGTGTCCTCCTTCATTTCCCTCAGCTTTCGGACAGTCTTCGACCCTCTTGATGATCTTACCTTCCAGCTCTACTATGCCTCGCTCCAAGTATTCCAGCTTCTTGTTGGAATAGATGGCCATGTCTTTCCACTCTTCGATCAACCTTTTGTTGGTTTCATGTATCTCCCAGTGCTCATTCTCATACTTATGGATCCTCTTGCGCAACCGATTGTACTTGACCTGAACCACATTCTCGTCTATGATTTTGTGGCCTCGACTGATCCCTAGCCTCACTAACCCATCCAAGTCGTCTTCTAACCATACCGAGTAGAAGGGTGCATATCCTGCGTGGTACCTGTCTGGTTCAATTTTGTTCTTCTCCGTTATGATTTTGCAGTGCCACACGTGTTGGGCTTGGCACTTGTAGGGAACATCATCATCTTGGAAGTCAGCTCGGAAATGGATCATCTTATTAACCTTTGGCACAACTTGCTTACTGCCTGCTTGTCTCATGACTCAGAGAGGAACGTAAGGATATATACCTATCATCTCGATCAACACTAGGTGTGGTGCATCCCTAGACCTAATGATGAATTCGTCCGTTGGGAACCACTCGAACATCCATTGTACCTGCTCCTCAGTTAGGTAATCAAAGAATTCTACCCACTCCTTGGCAGTCTCTGGCTGAGCAAATCTGTCAGCAATATATGTCATCCGCTTGGGGTGATGGAAAGCGATGTGGTCATTCCATGCCCTTCGCGGAAGTTCTTGGTGGTATTGACCCTTTTGGAGATGTTCTAAGAGACACAGTTGTAGAAGCAGGTTGCAACCCTCAATACGCTTAGCTCCTCTTTGACAACGTTCCAAGTCTCGGTAAATGTCAGATATGATCATGGGGAAAATATTGAAGGCTTGCCCATCAATCCCCTCCATCAAGGCCTTGGTTACCATGTCTAATCTAGTGTGGACCCTTTCCTTCTTTGTTGGAAACACTATAAGTCCCAGAAAGCATGCAATGAATACAAACACCCTACGGTGGATATGCCCCAGAGATGTAATGGCAAACTCGTCGTTATAGGTACGATATGATTTGTTGTGACCGTACCTTTCATATAAGTACTCGAAGAGTATGTATGACTGTTTTAGACATTCTAACTCGCCATTCTTCTTCAAACCCATCATTTTAAGAAAACCTTTGCATGTGCGGCTCTCAGGCACCAACAACCCAGGGGTTTCCTAGACTAACCCAGCTAGTCCTTATATCTCTTCTAGAAGAGGCGTCATCTCAATATTCCCAAAGCGGAATACGGCTCTTTCACTATCCCAAAATAAGGTGGCAGCCTCAATCAACATGTTATTGGGTTGGATGTCTAGGAGAGACGATAAATTGCCCAGGTGCTTCTTACATGTTTTTTTTCGCTGGAGGAAAGGTCTTCTCATCAGTTCAAGAGCAATGGAGGGACATTGCTGACCATACCAAATTTGGGGACTTCGTGCCTCATATTTCTGAAAGACAAAAATAGTTAGGCCCTTACCCCCGCCAGACTCGACTATTTATACACTTATGATTAGTGTACAAGCATTTAGTTCTCCAAATAAATGCACAGAACGTGATTGCGTACATTGGTATTATGAAAACTCCGATGGACTTTGGACAAGGCTGTCTTAAGGTGTTATTGTGCGGACAACACATTAACCCGACTAGGTTTGACCATGATTCATGCACAGTATAACAAAGTAAGGTTTCTATGCGGTTTTAGACTGGTACCCTTGAGCGGACAACTCAAGGGGGAAGTCACGGAACCATCGACTGCTCCGCTGATCGACTTGTTTTACCGCAAATAAGCCTTTCCGAATTTAGGGGTGATATAAATAGGAAGAGCGCAACCACTCATCAAGCGTTGCTATACGCTTTGTATAGGCACGAGTGGAATATGATGTTGAGCATGATTATGAAACAATAAATAAGCAATAAAAGCATGTTGTCATGTATTTGCACGTTATGAAAGCGGTAAATACAGCAGTTATAATTTAAAGCGATTACAAAGGGAAACAAAGAAAACATGCCAGTTTTGTTCTTGGAAAAATAAATACTTTGAAGAAATAGACAATTAAATTGCACATAAGGGGAAAGGGAAAGGGTGCAAATATTAGCAAAGTAAAGACAAATTCACAAAGCAGTTTGAAATGGTAAAAGCCTATAAATTCTCAGCAGAGTCGCCATGCTTTTGCGCCCCCTTTTTCCTCTCCCTTCGGATCAGTTAGGGTTTTGACATTATTGGGACAACTCATTTCCTTTTGGGATAAGGGATGTGAAGGATTTGAAGAGTCGCCACCTAATGAATTAAGGTGCGTTAGGGAACCTATTAAGGGTCACAATAACACTAATTGAATAACCAGAGATTGGGTAAGGGCTGGAAATTACTCCAAGGGGAAGGTGTTAGGCACCCCATCAAAGTCCACAACTGCGGTTCCCGGCCAAACGAGCTTTGTGAATTTAAACAAGTAGCAAATAGGCAGTCAAAGTACTCACATGTAAACAAATAATGGTTTGAAAAGATTCGTAGTCTAAGAACACATATGTAATAAAGTTTTAAAAGATTTACAATCTAAGCACACATATGTAAGGGATAAGGGAGTCCTAAGTTGTTTATCCTATAGGATCACATCAATGCAATGCCCGGTAATTACTCCTCAATGAAGGGCTACACGTGGCATTAGCGCACCGGTCATCATATCCATATCTACCCATTACCCCACCCCTTAGCGGTTATTAAGCGAGTTTATTTAATGAACTCTTAGCGTGCTGTTACCCGTCCCTTCCTTATGGTCCTGGAGGAATTTAGGACCTCTAGATATAGGCAGTTCTTGACAAACCCCTAAGGTTAAAAGGATAAAATTCTAAGCGACATGCAAGAACAAATAGGACTGATCAGATAAATGTAGGAAAGTAGTTATGAGGCTCAGATTTACCTCCACAGATAATGCACATAAGAAACACATCTCAAACACAAACAATATGCATTTTTATTAGACAGGATCCTAGGACAGGATATCTAAGTGAATATTAATGCACAGAAATATGCAGCTTGTTTATAAACTCAATAGCAAGGACCTAATCAGTTTGCCTACTGATTTTAAAAACCTGTGTCTTTAAACAGTAAACACAATCAAGCAGTTTCCAATTTATAGAGGTTGATTACCTAAGGCTTGCCTAGGCGTGGGGATTATGCATAATAACTACCAGAATTGTTAAAACAGTTCAGAAGTTGTTTTTCCCTAAAATCATGTTGTTCTAGGTGATAAATATGAGAATGCAGAGATTGTTACCAATTTCTATTAAAAGCAGACATGATAATTATATGTGATACTATTTTATAACTTTTCATGAATCAGCAGTGTAAACTAGGCATGGTTAAGAAAATGCAAACGAAATCCTTGGGCATGGTATCTAATATGCACATATAAATGCAGAACGGTTAAGACATAATTTCAGGATGCACAGAATTCCTAAAGCATGATTTCTAATATGCATAAAGAGTTACAAGATGATTGAGACATGATTTCAAATGCACATGAGTAACATCTTTTATATTAATCTTATTATTCTAGGAGCATGATTTCTAAGTTGTAGGCATAAGCATAAATTAAGGACATGTTGTACGTTAAAGTAGTAAACATGAAAGCCCTAAAGACATGATATCTAATGCATGTTTTGCATGGTTTGAATGAATATGTTCCTAAAACATGGATTCTTATGGAAACACAAGTAATGCAAAGCCTAAAACATGCTTTCTACCCAGTGACATTGATAAAACTATATAGCTACCCTCCCCATTTCACTAGCCATCGCCAATATCTGTTTACAATAATTATTACAAACCAATAGCTGAATGAATTACATAAACAGATAGAAAAAGAAGAAGTTAAACTATAGGGAGCCTGAAGCAGGCCTAAGTACCCTGAAGATAACAGATATTCATAACCTCCATTGTCAAAGTTTCATAGCCTTTCTCATGTCCGGGTGTGTTAGAGTTCCCTAAGGACCTCAAGGATCCCGGGCAGTGCTCACACCCAGATTTCATAACCAGAACTGAATGAGTGCAGTGTGGAAGGGTATCCCCAGTGCATCAGAGTTCAGAGGGATCTCACAGGAATCCCAAGGCAGTCACACACTGGAGGGGCAGAACCTAAGGTCCTAAGAGTAGAGTGGGAGTGCTTGACATAGTTTTAAAAAGGTTTTGAAAAGAACTCAGTTGAGTGAAGAAGCTTTATAAAATAGGGATGGTTTAGTAGTAAAATAGTTTGAACCAGAGTAGGGTAATTAAACAAACAGTAGATCAACTACAGAACAAACAGGTTCAGCAACCCTCAAACAACAGTCCTTCACACAGGGGTAATGGGAGTTGGGGACACATAGAGCATATGTAGTGAACACATAACAGACAGAAGCATAAAAGTTTTTGTAGGGGGTTCATGGGATTAGGGTATAGTTAATAAGACATGTAGATGCATGAACTCCAGAACAGGCAGTGGAGGACATGATTAAGCATAGAGTCAGAACAACCTAGGGTAACAGATTACTTTGCAAACATGTGCATACCAGAAACTAAGTAGCAAGTAAACAAACATTCAAAAACATGATAGAGTCAAATTTAGACAGACTACAGGTTCATTAACATGCTGATCCTAAAAGAGGCAAGGCATAACTAGCATGCTAGGTGAAGCAATAATGTAAACAAGTCAATTATATGTTAAATAGCAAAACAATAGACATAAAAATATTAGGAACATGATAAATTGAAGCAATAGAAGAAACACATTGGTTTGGGAACTTGAATTTAAAACCAGAACATACCAGTAAAGAGAATAAACACAAAGTGAAGAACAGGAGAGTGAAATAATTAGCCTTGGCTTGCAGCCGGCTAATTCAGTAACAATAGTTAGTGACAAAAGAAAGCAGAAGAGTTTTTGAGTGTATGAGAGAGTTGTGAACTAATGTGAGTTCGTGTATCTGTAGACTGTATAATGAGAGTTGAAGAGAGCAATGTATATAGTAGTTTGAAAGCTAGGTAAATAAGGTAAGAGTCAAATTGTTTAGTAGTTATAGAACTCAGAATCAATTAGAGTAAAAGCAGTCCAAGTCTTCCCTTAATTAAGGGAATCACTTCAAACGGTAAAGAGCAGGAAAGAAGTAAGGAAAGAAACCATATATAGCTGGAGTATAACGAATGAGGAAAGACTTCAAACAGTGCAAATATAGAACAGGTAATTAGGCCTAGGTTCATAAAGTCCTAATTAAGGAAACAATATTAAGAATCAGTAAATAATGTAGTCAACCACACAATAAGGAAAGAAAATTATTTAGATGTCGGAAATCAACACGGGAAATCAGTAAAGGGTATCAATCACAGGAAATCAGGGATTTAAATAAAAGTAGTACTGATTAAGGGAAATTAATATAAATTTATGTGAATAAAAAAAAAGACATAATATAGGCTGGAAGAATCAAATCAGAAACCGTAATAAGCGTATTAGGGTAAAGTTACAGAAACTCGAAATATATTCATGAGAAACAGATATTCAGATGAATCGAATGAACAAATCAGCAAAGACAAACTCAGGATTATAACATAGTGTTAAACTAGGTTTTAACATAACAAGTTATGACTAAAAAGAAATTTTAACAAAAAGTCGTTTAAACATATGAGAATCAGAGAACAATATTAAAAAGACCAGAAATATGTTTTGAAGAAAAGTTCCAGAAACCCTAATGAGAAAATAAAGCGACGCTTTAAGAAATCGAAAGATTTTTCCTAAAACAAACAAAAATAGCTCAGAAAAAACTCAGATCTGTTACAGATCTAAGAGGTACATGAGAAGAGATTAGGGTTTTCTAGAAGATAACCCAGAAATATAGAGACCGACTTAGAAACCCATATGTTTAGCCGGAAAATAGAAAGATCTTACTCGATCGAGCCATGATGGCCTAAGAATGGTGAGCACATGCCCAGAGGGGAGTGAATAGCCACTGGCCCCTTGAGGACCTCAAGACAGCAAGAATCCGGTCATGGGGGGAGCCATTGAGGCTAGGGGTGGTGGTGAGCCACCGTTATTACCGGCGAGCAAGCAGCCGACGAGTGAAAGCCATGGTTAGGTATAGGGAGCTTGAGAGAGAATGAGAGGATTGACAGCGGGTGAGGATGAGAGAATGAGAGTTTGGGGGGGGGGGGGGGAGGGGGAGAGGGGGAGGTCATTTATGTTAATTAAGGTAAGAATGAATCTGGGCCTTGATCAAAATTGATCAACGACCATGATTTAATCAGATTGGGTCGGGTAGGATAAATCGATTGGGCTTGGGTGTTTGGGCTGGTTTAATTAAGGTATTTGGGCTGATTTTAATAGGCTGTAATTGAATTAGAAATGGGCTATTTATTAAATACCAAGATAACTTAATTTAAATAATTTTATAAAATAATTACTAATTATAATAATGAATTCTATGCATGGAAATAATTAAAAAAATTATTATTTGGTATTTTAAAAATATAAAGGACTAATTGTAGTAAAAATAGTACAAAATTATATGCATGGGATATAATTGCAAAGTTATTGCAATTATAACCAAAAGGTGCCAATTTGGCTATTTATGAAATAATTTGGTCTTAATAGGACCATAAACAATAAATTAAATCAAGGAATTCTCTTGAAATCATTTGTGATACAATTTTATAATTATTTATTGGAAATAAAATACTGGGCAAATTAATAAAAATGTAGGAAAATTATAGAAAAATACCAATTGCTATTAATGCATGATTTTGAAGGTATATATGCAATTTAAGGCTTTATTATTATATGGATCAGGGGTTCTCGCCTGCACCAGGCCATATATTTATATCACGCTTGGGCGAAAGGAGCCCCTCTGGAGTCTGCACCCCCCCCACAGTGAGCGTAGATGATTTATATTCGGGATGGACTTCACATGGCAAGGACTTGCCTTACTTATTTATAATTGTGATGAATTTCCAGGACATGGATCTTGTCCGAATCATTTATATTTTTGGGGTAAATTACCCCTGGGCTGAATTGGCCTTGTACGGTACTGAATGACAGACTGTTAATCGATGTATACATACGTATATTGGATGGATCTTCCCTGTGCTGGATTGGCTGTATAAAGTACTGAGTGACCGAGTAATTTGTGATTGTGGGTACACGAGATTTCCACTGAAATGTCATATTCCTCATATCATTCAGAATTTATGTTTTACTTTTACTGAGTTTAATTGTTGAATTTAAAAGCATGCCTACATTTTTGTACTGTTATTTCTATACTCGACTATACCTACGGAGCTTGTCACTACTTTCAGTCCAGAGGTCAGTCTTGTTACTTCTTGAGTTGGTTGTACTCATACTACATCATGCACCTTGTGTGGAGATCTAGGTATTTCTAGATACGGCGGTTGCCATAGTTGAGGACTTATCTGTAAGAGACTATCGAGGTAGCTCCTTGGCGTCCGCTGACCTGACATCTCTTTCCTTTCAGTTATTGTATTGTTCTATATTTTCTAGACCATGCTTTTGTCCGTCAGACTTTGTCATCATTTAGATGCTCATGTACGTAGTGACATCGGATTTTGGGGAGTGTTTTATATATGTAATTTTGAGGGTTTCGATGGAATTCAAATGTTATGTTTTCAAACTTAAAAGAAATTATGGTTTATTGAGAGTGTCAGGTTGCCTAGTATTCAGATATGCGCCATCATGACATGTTAGGATATTGGGTCGTGACAATTTGTATGTTAAGAAATGTTGGTTTAAGGTTGAAGCATGATGTATTAAGTTTCTTTGAGTGATTTTGGAATTTTGAAGCTTAACAATGACTTTATTGCTTTATTACTAGTGATCCTTGGTAATAACTAAAATGAGAAATAATTATTTTGGACCATCCTTATTTTGGAAAATCCGAGTGGACCATGGGGATTATCTCAAGAATAAGATACGCGCCAAAAGCTCAATTTCTGCATGCCCAATGCCAATTAAGCTAGGTGGCCCATTTCTTATAAATAATTGAGGAATTTTCAGAAACCACTATTGTTTGGTGGCTATTAACTTCTTATAGCTACCATATACATAATTACTTCTTATAGTTACTATACAGTTGTTACGGTAGTGTATTCGATGTATCCGCGCTGGGCAAAAAGCGCCTAAAATCAGGGCGGTCCAGCTGTACGCGCATGTATTCACAAGTATTCGCGCTGCTATATTCATGAATACAGTAGTAAAAGTGCCTAAAAATCAGGGTAGTCCAGTTGTACGACATGTATTCACATGTATTCATGAGTACAACATCATGTCTAAAATCAGGGCAGTCCAGCCCAGCTGTACGCGCATGTATTCGCGCTGCCGTATTCATGAGTACAACAGTAAAAAGCGCCTAAAATCAGGGCAGTTGTATGCATATATATGCACAAGTATTCGCGCCATGTATTCATGAATACCGTAGCGGCTTCACCTTAAAATTATGTATGTCCAATTGTCTAAGAGAGGAAAAACATAAATAGCGTATTTCATGTCTTATTTCATTCCTCAATGGTAGTATATACCATAAATACTTATTTTGCTATAAAATATAAAAGACAGCTATAGAAAATAATATTTTAAAATAATTTTGATTTATAATAAATAGGGTTATACCTTTGCTATATGAGGTAAAATTTCCTTTTAACATTGAACCCATTATATTTTTAATATTATTGGTTCATATATACTATTTTTGCAATTTTAATAAATTTTTACATATAAATATTTACTCCGGGTGAGTTCAGTTGAATCCGTAGGTAGTACACTACATCCGCCTCTGGACCAACCCAGGATTTGAAGGTGATGGAGCCATGAGCGGACTGCTCAACCAGTGCCCATAATCACTTTTGATCTAAAGGGTTCCAAACAAATACAAGACCATTTTCAACATATAAACACATATATATCCAGAAATTTTGACGAGGTTAAGGGGTTCGATGACCCCTCTACTCCATACATAGGTCTGCTTCTGCATGCGTTAATAATTGTAGAGGCACCCATGCTTAATAAGTACAAGCAAGACGGTAGAGAGAGCAGCCTACACTTGGCTTAACATATAATTCGATATCAGTTTCAGAAAGAACTTTTTTTTGCTGATTTTCCTCAAAGGCTATATTAAAAGTTGCATATGCCTTGTGTTTATTAGTTCCTCATACTAAGAGTAAATGAGTCATTATTAGGTTTTTCAGTTGGCTTTTCTTGTTTATTTCGGCGCGACTCAAACATGTATTAGTGTTGAATATCCCACATCAGTTGGGATCATAGTATTGGATTCCTTATATGGCGTAATCCTCACCTCATGAGCTAGTATTTGAGATTGAGTTTGTTTCATCCCGATTCATTGTTACTCGATATTGGGCCCAGTGGCGGAGCCGCATGCACCCAAGGGGTGTCAA
Source organism: Nicotiana undulata (assembly GCA_005239495.1). NCBI lineage: Eukaryota > Viridiplantae > Streptophyta > Magnoliopsida > Solanales > Solanaceae > Nicotiana > Nicotiana undulata. The sequence continues at coordinate 153,474 of ML264925.1, read as the reverse complement.
CCGACACTCCTCCGTCGGAACATTACACTGTTTAACTCGGTAATTTAAAAAAAATGTATATATATTATATAAAGACACCCCTTGACTTCTTGGTAAGATTGTTTCTTTATATTTTGACTCACCTTAATGAAAATCCTGGCTCCGCCACTGATTGAGCCCCTATTTTATATTGTCTATGCTTCAGTTGTCAGGTCCGGATGTGCTGGGCAATTCTCGTGATCTAGCTTTTAGGGTTGTGTTAGATCTAAATTTTATTTATTAACTAGCAAAGTAGGGATTAAAGAAATTAAAGACAAAAATATCCTTAAAGTAAGTAATTATTATCTTATGCGAGATTTTACGCGTAAATTAACTATTCCAATGACTTCCGCCATATGAGCTACGTGTATTACCAACGAGGATTAAAGTATTTAAAGACAGAAAAGCCCTTAAACTACATAATAATTCCATTATTATTAATCACCGCATAACAGTTCCTGCATTATAATCATCACAGAACAATCTCTTTATTACTATTTATTTATAAGTAACAAAAACAATATTTGCACTGTATACTAAAATGTGAATCAAACGATGCCTAAGCTTATTGATTACAAAATGATGGCTAAGAAGACTGCTAAAAAACATGATAAAACCCAAGGATAAATTAAGCTGAACCAACCTAGATAAATTAAAAGAGGATAAAGATTGCTCGGACTATGATGCGCAGAAGTTTGTTTTGAAGGTTCTGGAAAAGGTGAAAAAGAAGAAGGTAATTTTAAAGTCATGGTGGTAGGTAATAATAGTACGAGCTAGTCTTCGGATCGGTAAATAAAAAGTAGCTAGCGTTTGTAAAGTCGTTGAAAAATAATCACTATTTTGTTATAATACGAAAAGTTCCAGCATAATATACTGGAGATTGGTGCACCTGTGTATTAACTTCCAGCATATTATGTTGGACCAGTATATTATGCTGGAACTCCAGTATAATATTATGATGGAGTTCCAGTAAACTCCAGTATATTATGATGGAAGTTCACATGTAAAAAATTCGTACTCCAGTATATTATGCTGGAATATTTTTCGAAGTTTGAACAAGTTCGTTCAGATTTATCTTTACGTGAAAAGTGACTGAATTTTAATTAAATTTAAAATTGTTGCTATTTTTTAATTACCATTTGTAAATATGATTATTTTTAAATTTCACCCTGGTGAGGGGCGATTCAACAAGGTGCAAGTGAGCTACTTGGGCTGGTGAAAATGGGCTGAACCAATAAATGAGTCTGCCCAACCCAAAATTTACTTGGGTCAAGACGGGCTAAAATGGGTTATAGTTATACCAAGCCAACCCAACTTGACCCAAATTTTTACAATGTCATCAACTCTGCCTTTATCCAATGTAAATCAACAATGCAAATTCAATCTTTCTCATTACAATTTTTCAAACAATAATTTAACCTGTTTGTAATTAACTTATTCTCATGAAATTGAAGCAGCAAAACAATAAACTGCAAATTTTCAACATAATAATACAAACAGTTTAGAATTTGACATCACATAACTAGTTATGTTGAGTTGTATGTTTTAGATTTTGATAGTCATAAGTTTTACTAGTACTCACATATTTCTCTAATAAAATAATTAAAGTGAAACTGATATTTAGTGAGTATTACATTATTTAATTTCACCTTATCAAAAAAAAAAAGGAAAAACTAATCAAACCCAATCAGAAAATTCTATATATTTTTCCATGATTGTCTAATCAAATACTTATCCAAAGAATTAAAAAAAGATAGCAAATTGGGCCAGCTGATTTTACAGGTTAATATGGTCTATGCCCAAAGTTAGCCCATCAGGAAATAATATCATGCCCAACCCATGAAATATTGGGCGGGTTGGATCGGCTTGGGCCACTTTTGCCAGCCCTAACAGTAGCGGATTCATCTGAATCACTTTCGATCCCTAGCATAAATTTATGTGTAAGAATCCACTAAAACTGTAACCAGAGATGAATGTAGCATTATGGGGTTGGGTTCGGTTGAACTAATAACTAGTAGACATGAATCTATAACTTTAAAACTATAATGAATTCAATTAATACTCAGAACCTTAAAGCTTGAAACTATAAAATTTAAATCCTGAATACGCTAAATGACCCTGGATCTTACATCTATGAAATAAACATTATTTGTGCACCATGCCATGGTGGAGTCCAAGGCGGATTAGCGTCTTTCATGCTCAAAAGTAGAAGACGAAGAACTAATGAAGTTGCTATAATACTTGGCACTTTACTAGGAAACAGTAAAGTTGCTAGTCTAATATTTAGAACAACAGTAAAATTATCTTCGTGTGATCTATACGTTACGAGTTCAAGTTGTGAAAATAATTATAAATACTTGCATTACGGTAAATCGTCTTCATCATATCGTAAAAGTGCGACCCTTTGCGAGACCCTACGTGAATGCAAAATCCTTTATACACCAGGACTTTTACGGACATCGTACGGAGACTTTTTCTTAAAATAAAAACTGAATTGAAAATTAACATTTGTGGACTAGTGGGAGATGTTTAAATTAGTTCTAACTTTAAAGCTCTACTCGTGCATGGAAGTATGATGTGTCTGTTTGTTACCATTGCCGAATTCGTCGACAATTTTTTTCAGTTCAGCTGTGGCATCTGCGTACGTATTAGACACTTAATTAACGGCTTATGTTTTTTTATATTAGTTGTGTAAAAACATTATACAATCCGGTCACTTATATAAGATAATTACACGTAATTTTCTGACAAGCAATTTGTTAGAACCTAGAGAAAATGACAAGTAACCTGTTATAATAGGTCAAATTACTTAATACTGTATAAATCTTTTAAATTATTTCTCTTTATCAGGCAAAGTTTGAATTAAACAAAACAAGGAGTCTAAAATAGAAATGAATAATTTTTAAATTTGTGGTTTAAAACAAGCCATTATTTGTGTGGCTATAAAAGATTCATATTAAGAGAAGAATATGAAATTTGAGTTAAATTATATCTCAATTTAGAAAGTTGTCATTCTTCTTGAACTATAAAGAAAATTTATCACTGTTTACCTCGAAATACGAGTAACAATTAAATTTGTAATGTGGTTATAAGAATACGTGATCTGATTCAATGCCAATTGATAAATAGCTAAATAAATAAATGAATAAGAGGAACTAAATGATTGAAATGGATCAAACCAGTGACGTTTACAAGTTGTCGACCTCGATTTAGGATAGACTCGAGATCAAGCGTTAAGAACAACAAGAACAATAAGGATAATAAGAACAATAGAGAAGTGTAAGTGAGCAAAAGAGCAGAACAATTTCGTATTTCTCAGTAAATGCGTATGTCATTCGTGTCATGGTTACAAATGAACATGGTTCCTCTTTATATAGTAGATGAATCCTAAATAAGGTATATCTCTACTTTCGGAAACAAAATACATAATTGATACTAATAATTGTTAAGTGTTCTGTGAATCCCGAGATTCCCTCCAAGATTTGTGGTCGATTGCGAATATTTCGTTATTCCGTTACTCGATGCCGATCTTGCCCGGTCTCGATCCTTTAGTCTCTATACTCCTCGAGCTCAAACTTGCTTCGATATGAACTTTATCCCGAGGCAGACCCTCGAACCCATAAAATCGGGCATGGTCGATTTTAACTGTATACAGATAGTCCTCACGTTTCTTAGAATGAAATGATAAGAAACGATTTAAGCCTCGATTCCCTTGTACCTCGATCGTGACGTCGTCCCCATGACGTAAGCGATGGATGTGACCGAAACTTCTCGTCGGTTCGGTTCCAAAAATCCCATCATTACATGTCATTCGTCGGTCGGCCACTAGTGCAATCGAACCGTCGTCTCAACTCTATAAATATCACCTCATTCTGTGATCCAAATGTTACTTTCTCTTTGATTAAAAACGCTTAACTCTCTAACTCTTCTCATATTTCTCTCACCGCCGCTAATTACGACGTCGTTGCTTCAACCGGAGCCACTAATTTCATACCTTTCTTTCACCTTCTACAAATATACAAATGGCGAAGACTTGCAAAACTGTGTTGCAGAAAGAGAAAGCTTCATCTTCTTCTTCCCGGTCGGCCGGTGATAAGACGCCGGTGGAGCCTTGTAGCAAGGAATGTGTCCCCGGGCCAATCGAGTTAACTTCTGAATTCAAAGTCGAAAGACCCTCCTCAGTCTCAGGTCGTTGTAAGCCTATGTCCCGATACATCTGATCAATATCGGAAGGTGACCTCGAAAGGGTGAAGGAGGACTGTGGTTGGGAAAATATGGAAATGGTGGTTCTTTCCCCTGAGGAGGATATCATCACTTACGTGAAAGGGTACCTCAGCGTATATACCTATCCTTTCACTCTCGGTCCCGTGGGCCCAGTCATACTCGACTTCTGCCGCTAGTATTGAGTAACCCTCGTCCAATTCTATCCCTCGTTCTGGCGCATCGTCAACCTGATTAGGTTCTTTTCAAGCAAGGTCGAGGGAATGAACTTTACCCTCGATAATCTGATAAGACTGTACAACCCACGCCTTTATCGAGGTAGGTTAATAAATTTGCATCATCGGGCTACGAAGACGCTGTTCTCAAGTATTCATGAAGACAAAGACCGAGGTTGGATGGGCCAATTCGTCTGAATCATGACCTCTGATCTGATCCGGTTGAGAAAATGCCATTCCCTGAGGAATGGAACATGAAACGTAAGTGCGACTTCGATTCGGGTACTTTACTGTTTAACTTTCTTTATTCCTTTACTGAATCATGTTCTCTTCTCATGATATAGCTTCTCCTTGGTTTCCCGGTGCAATTCTGGATCTCGAAGGCTGGGTTTGACAGCTGGCCTCCACCTCTACTTACGCCGAACGTTGATGTCACGATTTGGCCAAAGGCCCATGGGAGGCCAAAACAATGGTTTTGCTTGCACATCGAGCTATTATTTTTAGTATGATCCTTACTTACTCAGTTTCTTTACGTGGAGGCCTTCGTAAAAATGTTGTCATGAGACCACCTACTCCTGGAGAGGAGGAGGCGTCGAAGCTAAATAAAGAGAGGAAGAGGAGAAGGACCTCCCTTTTCGATACCCCCAAGCCAAGAAAAAGTAAAGCTCGAAAGTCAAAAGTCGAACCCTCTGATCCTCGTATCGATGAATGGGGTGAAGATGACGACTACCAACTGGTAGCTCGAAGCACTGGATCTACTGAGCCGATGGGGCTCTAGGCGGCTCCTTCTCAGGCTAAGGGCATTTCGGAGGAGGGTCCGAGCAAAGTCCCCGAGCAATCGACTTGTGAGGATGCCCTCCGCCGTGATAACCAGCCTATGGATGTGCTCGAAGGGTCTAGCCCCGAGGCCTTTCAGAAAGAAGATAATGTCCCAAGTGATTCACTTGGGATAATCAACATCGATGACTTGCCGCTCGGCCCCTCATTCTCCGAGGGGCAATACCAAGAAGCCCGAGCCATGGGTACTGCTGATGTGGGACAGGCCCAGGAAGGGAATGACATATTCCGGGATTGCTTCGCCGAAGTCGACGACGGTCCCGAGCCAGACGATTTGTTCATGTTCGACGAGGCTCAACGGTTCCTGAAGCAAGTAAGTTTATTTTTTCGTATTTATATCCATGTTTACTTCATATTTCTTCAAGCCTGACCCTTCTCTTTGTATATAGGCCGTGGTGCTTCATCGAGAAGCATCTTCAAAATCCAAGGCCGAGCTACTCGGTACGAGGCAGATCTCAAGAAGCTCGTAAAGGAGAGGGATGGCCTTAAACTCCTCTACGTTAAAAAGGAAGAGGAGATTTTGGCCCTTCGAGCTGAACTAACAAAGGCTAGACAAGATCAGACCGATCTCATCGAACATGTAAAGTAACTTCTCGCAAGTCTTGCTAAGTGTTAGTTCAAATTTGGCAACTAACCCTTCATTTTTGCAGTTTCAGCGGAAGGGTGAGCTGGTGGAGTAGCTTAGAGAGGAGGCCAAAATGAAAGAAGCCAAAAATCTCGGCTGGAGACAGCATATGGAGTATCTCACCTCGGAAAAGGAAACACTTCGGGCCCAACTGGCATCAGTCGAAAGCCAACTCCAAGCTGTGAGGGAGGAAAACTCGGCCCAAGCTCTGAAGATTGAAGAGATCTAGGCTAAGATGGCCGCCGGTCTTTCTAAGGTTAAGCATGAGGTAGAGGCGCTTGTGGTACAGAACTGATGCCGAGGCTGCCAATCTTCGAGCACAGGAGATCTCCGCTGCAACTTAAATTAGATTATCGTGCACAGTTGACCATGCTAGGAGTCAATCTCATAGAGAGGCTCTAAAAGAAGTACACGCCTGTGGCTTCGACCTTTCGGCTGACATTGAAATGCCAACATTTTGGAAGTCGAGGCCGCAACTTTACTTTTCTATGAAAAGGAATCAACCAGCGGGTCCCAGAGCGGAGAGGGTGATGATGATGCCATTGAAGAAGCAGCTCCCGAAGATGTGGTTCCCGAGGACGTGGCTCCCGGGATAGACTAGGCCTTTAGCATATTTCCTTTTTTATCTTTTTGTGTAAGGCCTTGATAGGTCTTTGTAATGTATATTCGATATGCAATAGAAAGTTTTTCTTTGATGCCTTCATAAATTTCTCTTTCATGCCTTTGTATATTTATTTACCTTCATCGAAAACGTTGAAAATTTTAATTGTTGTAGTTCAACTCGTAATCGAAATAAACCTTTAAGCTTTTCGTTTATACGAGGGCAAGTCCCCGAGTTCGACACTCATTTGAGACCTTGTCTCGAGGGGGAATCGATCGAACTGATTGACAAGTTATCTTTAATAACTAAGTTCGAATGAATCTTAAGTTTTAGGATAACGTAAACCCTTAGGTTTTTATCAAATGATTGTTAAGTTTTTTGAGCTCACCGATATATACCCTTTAGGTGAATCTTCGAGCTGTAGTTGACATTTGTTTGGGTTCGGAATAACCGAACCGTTAGGTTTGAATCGAGTGAGGTTTCGAAATTTAATTGTATTGGCCCTTAGGCTTTTTATATTGGCCCTTAGGCTCTTTAGATCGGCCCTTAGACTCTTTATATTGGCCCTTAGGCTCTTTATATTGGGCCAATTCGGCCTCTAAAAATGGGTATTATTTTTTCCCTTTTCGGCTAAAAGACTTAGTGAAAATTTCTTATGCCTTAGCTTATATTTTTTATACCCATTGGGTTTTTCGAGGTTTCGATGATTGGAACCTATTTTTTCTGAACTCGTTTGTGTTAAGATCATTTGATACCCCTTGAGGTTTTTTCGAAGGCTGATATTATCCAAGACTTTAAATTATTCGAGGGCTGACTTTATCGAAATTCGTGCTCATTTCCAAATTTCTGCTTTGTTATTCCCATCATCCGGTAACCACAGGATGATCCACAAGAAAGGTGGCAGGATTCGAACCTATGGCCGGCCTGCCCCTGACCTGCTGGGTTGGGTGGCCGGGTTAGCACCCCTCGTCGCCTCTGTACCCGAAACAGATGCGCTGCGCTACCCAGCACCTAGCCTTGTCTCTTTTTATTTGATTTGCTGAGGGTAGCCTTATTTAACCAGTTTTTCAAAGTATTTGAAGGACTTTTGGTTTATGGCGGAAGTCGGACGTCTCCGAGACGCGTTATTTTGGTTGTATCTTTTAATGTGACCGAGTCTTTAATATGGCCATAGCCTTCGGGTATGTCTCTTGGACTTATTTCCCGATAACATTTCGAACTTGTTCAAAATGTTAGTCCCCGAGTGTGATGGCCTTGGCCTATATATATCAAGGGGTTCCTCTTTAAGGTCTTGTAAAGAGCTCGAGTGTGCGGTCCCTTAGTGTTTGGGGTATGCTTGTACTTGGCCCTTAAGCCATTTCTCACAAGTGTTAGTTTTGCACAATAGATCAGAATCATAAGTACATGACTCGTATATCAGAAAATTTACTTCGAAACATGATGTTTGAGAAACAGGAATGCTTCTTTGAATAATTTATACATGCGTACATGTTTTGTTGTCGGGACTTGTCTAATCTAAATGGACACGGTTCATTCGACCGTTTGGCCCATTGCAAAGTTCTTCCTATCGAGACCCATAACATTTGAGGGTGATTCCCCCCAGTATTCGAGGTTGATTGCAAAGAATCCTTGGATACTGTTTAATTATCCTCATGTAGCACATAGTTGTTGTCTCGTTAAAAACCTTTCCGGAAAAACCCATCGGGATAAAAATTGAGCTAAGGGAAAAAGAGTGCAACGCGTACTTTAAAACCTGAGGTCTCGATTTCTTGGATCAGATTCCTGCAATGAGTTAGTTTCGAATATTTATATAAAATGAAAAAAGGGAAAGTAGCTTAGAAATAGTACCTCTTAAGAAGTGATATGTTCCAGTTATTCGACAATGATTCGTTGTTCAGTGTTCCGAGTTTGTAAAATCCCTTCCCGACTATGTCGAGGATTTGGTAGGGTCCTTCCTAGTTAGGACCGAGTTTCCCTTCATTAGGGTCTCGAGTGTTGAGGGTGACCTTTCTTAGGACTAAGTCCCCGACTTTGAAGTGTCGAAGATTGGTTCTCTTGTTGTAGTATCTCTCGATTCGTTGTTTTTGCGTGGTCATTCGAAAGAGAGCTTCCTCTCGCCTTTCGTCTAACAACTCGAGACTGTTGTTCATGGCCTCGTGGTTCGATTCCTCTGTCGCCTATCGAAACCTAGCGCTGAGTTCTCCCACTTAGACTGGTATCATGGCCTCAGATCCATACATTAAGGATAACAAAGTTGCTCTTGTACTGGACTTCGACGTTGTCTGATAAGCCCATAGGACCTCGGGAAATTTTTCTCTCCATTTCCTTTAGGCTTCGTTTAGCCTTTTCTTCAAGGTTTGGATGATAGTCTTGTTCATTGATTCGGCCTATCCGTTCCCAGTAGGGTGATATGGTGTCGATAGTATCCTCTTTATTTTGTGATCTTCGAGGAATTTTGTTGGTTTACTGCTGATGAACTATTTTCCATTATCACACACTATTTTTGCGGGTATCCAGAATCGGCATGCGATGTGATCCCATATAAAATCGTTCACTTCCTTTTCCCTAACTTTTTCAAAGGCCTGCGCTTCGACCCATTTAGAGGAATAGTCAGTCATAAATAATATGAACTTAGCTTTACCTGGGGCCGTTGGTAGAGGAACGATGATGTCCATTACCCATTTCATGAATGGCCACGGGGATAAGACCAAGTGAAGTTGTTCACCGGGCTGGTGGATCATCGGTGCAAACCTTTTACATTTGTCGCATCTTCGAACGAACTCCTTAGAGTCTTTTTCCATGCTATCCCAATAATATCCTACTCTTATGACATTTCGAACTAGTGACTTGACGCCAGAATGGTTCCCACAAGTGCCTTCGTGGATTTCTCGTAGAACATAGTCAGTATCTCTTGTTCCCAAGCATACCCCTCATGGACCATCGAACATTCTCCTATATAATGTTCCGTCTTTTTCTAATCTGAATCGGGCGGCTTTAGTTTGTAAGGCCCTCGATTCCTTGGGATCTGATGGTAACTTCCCGTTCTTCAAATATTCGATGTATTTGTCTCTCCAGTCCCATGTTAAGCTTGTAGAATTTATTTCATCATGTCCTTCCTCGATTACAAATATCGAGAGTTGGACGACAGTCCCCGAGTTGATCTCATCTTCTTCAACCGATGACCCTAGATTGGCAAGTGCATTGGCCTCAGTATTTTGTTCTCGAGGTATATGTTGTAGAGTCCACTCTTTGAATCGGTGCAAGGTCACCTGTAATTTGTCTAAGTACCTCTGCATCCTGTCTTCTCGAACCTCGAAGGTTCTGTTTACCCGGTTAACTACTAGTAGAGAGTCACATAGCCTCGTACTCGGCCTCGTTGTTAGTCAATTTGACAGTTTTAATTGATTGTCTAATAATATTTCTCGTGGGCGGTTTCAAAACAATGTCGAGCCCGTACCCTTTCACATTCGAGGCTCCGTCCTTGAAGAGGGTCCACACCCCCGATGATGTACCCCATTTTAGTAGAAGTTCCTTTTCCACTTCTGGTACGAGGGTTGGTGCAAAGTCGGCCACGAAGTATGCTAAAATTTGAGACTTGATAACCGTTCGGGGTTGATATTCGATATCGTACCCGCCAAGTTCGATGGCCCATTTGGCCAGTCGGCCCGACAGTTCGGTCTTATGCAAAACATTTCGGAGCGGATAAATGGTTATCACACATATGTGGTGGCACTAGAAATACGGCTTTAATTTCTAGATGTGATTTTTAATGCTAGTGCCAATTTTTTTAAGTGTGGATACCTGGTTTCAACATCTCCTAAGGTTCTACTTACATAATAAATAGGAAACTGCGTACCTTGCTCTTCTTGAACTAGTACACAACTTACCGCTATCCCAGACACTGCCAAGTATAAGTACATCTTCTCGTCTGCCTTCAAAGTATGGAGTAGAGGTGGGTTTGATAAGTATCGTTTCAGTTCCTCCAGTGCTTGTTGACATTCCAGGGTCCATGCAAAATCTTTTTTCTTTTTGAGTAAAGGAAAGAACATATGGCTTCGTTCTGACGACCTCAAAATGAATCGACCCAAGGCGGCTATCCGTCCGGTTAGCCTTTGTATGGCCTTCACACTGTCTACAATGGTGATATCCTCGATAGCGTTAATATTATCGGGGTTGATTGCGATTCCCCGATTTGATATCACGAAGCCGAGGAATTGTCCCGAGCCGACCCCGAAGCATATTTTTCAGGGTTAAGTTTCATGTTGTACTTATTCAAGATTTCGAATATTTCCTGCAAATGAGTCAAATGGTCCTCTGCGCGCAGGGACTTAGCTAACATATCGTCAATTTAAACTTCCATTAATTTGCCTATCTATTCTTCGAACATTTTGTTAACTAGGCGTTGGTATGTAGCTCCCGCATTCTTTAGCATTGTAACAATAGGTTCCATACTTAGTGATAAAGGAAGTCTTTTCTTGGTCTTCTGAGTCCATCTGGATTTGATTGTACCTAGAATAGGCATCGAGAAAGGTAAGGATCCCGTGGCCGGCTGTGGTATCGATCATGTGATCGATGTTAGGCAGTGGAAAAGAGTCTTTCAGACACGCTTTGTTCAAATCCTTATAGTCTATACACATTCTAAGTTTGTTCCCCTTTTTGGGGACTACGACTACATTAGTTAACCATTCGGGATATTTGACTTCCCGAGTGGATCCTATTTTAATAAGTTTGGTTACCTCCTCTTTTATGAAGGCGTGATTTACCTCGGACTGAGGTCTTCTCTTCTGTTTTATTGGTCTGAACATGGGATCCAAGCTTAGCCGATGAGTTGTTATCGCCGGCGGGATCCTTGTCATGTCTAAATGGGACCATGTAAAGAAATCCATGTTATCAATAAGAAATTGAATGAGTTTTTTCCTGAGCTCGGGAGTCAACCCCGTTCCCAGGTATACCTTTTGTTCGGGTAGATACTCGATCAATATCACCTTTTCCAACTCTTCGACCATTGACTTGGTTGCATTCAATTCTTTAGGGACGTCGAAAGTTCGAGAAGTGAGAAAATCCTCTTCTTCATCTTCGATTACCTATCTAAAGATTGGGTCAAAGTTGGGGACGGTGATTGCTATTTCGCCATCTGCATATCTTTAGTGCTTGATTTTTCTAAGGTCGAAGGCGCTAATATCGGCGTCACCTCGTCTACTGTAAACATTTCCTTTACAGCGTGTTGTTCCCCATAAACTGTTTTGACATCGTCCACTGTTGGGAACTTCATCATTTGGTGAAGGGACGATGGTATTTTCCTCATGTTGTGGATCCAGGGCTTTCCGAGTAGTGCATTATATCTCATGTCGCATTTGATGACATGAAATTTGTGTCTTGGATGGTCCCGGCCACGTTTACTGGTAGGATTATCTCCCCCTTCGTAGATTCACTAGCCATGTTGAAGCCGTTTAGGACTCTAGATGCATGTACAATCTGGTCTAGCAAGCTGAGCTTCTCTACGACCCTCGACCTGATTATGTTTGCCGAGCTACCTGGATCCACTAGAACACGTTTAACTTGAATTTTATTTAACAAAATAGAAATTACCAGGGCGTCGTTGTGCGACTAAGAGATGCCTTCTACTTCTTCGTTGTTGAATGATAGAGTGCCTTCAAGCACATAGACTGGAGTTTGTTTCTCCCTTGTAATTGATACTTTGGTGCGTTTGAATATAGGCCCTTGCGGGATATCGACCCTGCCGACAATCATGTGAATAACATGCTGAGGTTCTTCTTGCTCGTTCTTTCTGTTGGCGTCTCTCTCTCTGAAGTGATTTTTGGCTCGATCACCAGTGAATTCTCGAAGATGGCCTTCATTGAACAATCAAGCTACTTCTTCTCTCAACTGTCTGCAGTCTTCGGTCCTATGGCCATGCGTGCCATGATACTTACACATTAATTTTGGATTTCCTTAAGAGGGATCGGTCTGTATAGGCCTGGGCCACCTAGTGCCTTTGATCCTTCCGATTGCCGATACAATTTCTGATGCATCGACACTGAAATTGTACTCCGATAATCGAGGTGCTTCTGTGGGATCTGCGTATTTGTCGAAGCCAGTTTTACTCATAAGTCCCCGAGGGTTCTGCCCTCGATCACCCCCTAGGTCATTCTGGGCGGAATTACGTCCCGGATGGTTATTCCTTCGATATGAAACATATGGCTGATACCGATCTTTATTCAGCCTTGATTCTCTATCAACATATCTCTAGTTTTTACCTGTCGAACAATTTGGATGTACTGAACCTGCGGGGCTCCCAGTTGGTCGTCCTCGACCCTAATCTTCGACTTATATCGGTTGTGAACATATGCCCAAGTCACAGTCGGGTACTCTATTAAATTCTTGTTCAACTGGCGTGATGTGATCGAACTCCGCTCATTTAATCAATGGGTGAAATCTTGAACTACCCAATCGTCGGTAACAGGTGGTAATTCCATACGTTCCATTTGGAATCGATATAAGAACTCTCTTAGCATCTCGTTATCCCTCTGCTTTACTTTGAAGAGGTCTAATTTTCTTGTTGCGACCTTTATGGCTTCAGCATGTGCCGTAACAAATGAATCCGCCAACATGGCGAATGAACCGATAGAGTTCGGTGGAAAATTGTGATACCAAATCATAACTCCCTTTGACATGGTCTCCCCTAATCTCCTTAGCAGTACAAACTCGATTTTGTCATCCTCCAAATCATTACCTTTTATGGCGCACGTATAGGAAGTAACGTGTTCATTGGGGTCCGAGGCCCCGTTGTATTTATGTATATCGGGCGTTCGAAACTTCTTTGGGATGGGCTTCGGAGCCGCACTCAGAGGGAATGGTTTTTGCATAAACTTCTTGGAGTCCATTCCCTTTAAGATCGGTGGTGCCCCCGGTATCTGATCAATTCGAGAGTTATAAGTTTCCACCTTCTTGTCGTTGGCCTCGATTTTCTTTTCTCCCTATTCTATTCTCTTAGTAAGCTCCTCGAGCGTCCTCATTATAGCAGGGCCGGTTGTCGAAGTATTATCACCCGATCTTTCAGGCACTGGCTCGGTACGGCGAGTAGCCTCTTCTTCGACCCTATTTGGTGCCCTATGCTGGTTTTGCAATTGAGCAATGTCGTTTTGTTGGTCTTGCAGCATTTCAAATATTACTTGGAGACCGACTCCTTCGTCTTCTCTTACCTTGCGTACCTCGCCTGTCATTTCGACCCTCTCTGCGTACGCTTCCATTTTCGTCGCCACCTAAATCCGCATTCAAAGCAACATGCGAACTGACATCGACTGGGTTGACGGGCGATTCTTCTCCGAGGTCAGCTTGTGGCACCTCGATTCTTGTTCTCTCAGTGGAGTCCGAGACCGTTGTCACAATGTGTAGTTGTGTTTTGTGAGTTTGACATGATTTAACCTGAAAACAAAATTCTTGACAAGAAACAAGTGTAAAATAGTATGTTATACCAGAATTAGCACTGAACAATCACTATTATTCTTAGCCTCAAGGTGGACGCCAAACTGTTTACCTCGAAATATGAGTAACTATTAAACTTGTAATGTGGTTATAAGGATACGTGATCTGGTTCAATGCCAATTGATAAATAGCTAAATAAATAAATGAATAAGTGAATTAACGATTGAAATGGATCAAACCAGTGTCGTTTGCAAGTTGTCGACGTCGATATAGGATAGGCTCGATATCAAGCGTTAACAACAACAAGAACAATAAGGATAATAAGAACAGTAAGAACAATAGAGAATTGTAAGCGAGCAAAAAAGCAGAGTGTTTTCGTATTTCTTAGTAAATGCGTATGGGATTCGTGTCATGGTTACAAATGAACAAGGTTCCTCTTTATATAGTAGAGGAATCATAAATAAGGTATTTCTCTAATTTTGGAAACAAAATACATAATTGATACTAATAACCGTTAAGGGTTCTGTCAATCCCGAGATTCCCGCCAAAATTGGTGATCGATTGAGGATATCTCGTTATTCCATTACTCGATGCCGATCTTGCCCAGTCTCGATCCTTCAGTCTCCGTATTTTTCGATCTCGAACTTGCTTCGATATGAACTTAATCCTGAGGCAGACCCTCGAACCCATAAAATCGGGCATGATCAATTTTAACCGTATACAGTCACATAAATTGGATGGTGGGAGTATATAGTTATATATTGTTGGGATATATACTATTAACCATGAGTTTGATTTAGATGTAGTATTTATTATGATATAATTGTTCATTCAATTTTAATAATGTTTTAAATATATCATATATTAGTCTATGTCCTTTGCTTATATAGTAGATGATTTAGTGTATAGAGGTTAGCTTATACAGGAAGATTAAATCATCGGTTCTTATAAGTATAAAATTTGAGTTCACAATCTAATGATGGAATTGGACAAACCATCAGGAATGATTGTAGCACAAGATTAAATATAATTTATCTTGATTATGGGAATGGTTTAATTCCAACTTCTTGTACGAGTACATTTTGTATGTATTGAACGGACCAAGTAGAGACAACTATTTTATACTGACTTAATAAAATAAACTCTCTATCCATTAAATGTACTTATACTCTTAATTTTTATATAATTATTATTAGTTGTGTATATTATTATTGTTTTGATTTATTATAAGGCGAGATTCTTTCGTGGGTCAATATGCCTAGTAATATGAATAATAATAATGTACATTGGCGAAATAATATTTAGTTGATGGAATCCATGTCTCGGTTTAGAGATTGATGATACACCTTTATGAAAGCTTATAAGTTTTTATGTGTAAATCCGGCCGGTGAATTTTGTATCCGACACATGAAATAAGTTAAGCGAAAGTCTAAATGAAATAATCAATAAATTAAATTGTCAGTAATTTAATTTAATTGATTAGTACCTGAATCTGAACACGGGGAGTTAAAAAATATTTAATGGATGAATTTCGAAATTGAATAAGGAGTGCAATTATGAATTTTTAGTGGAATAATTCGTAATTAATTATGGTGGATATTAATTTCAAAAATTATAGATTAATTCTATAATTGGAAGCCTTGTTAATTAAAATCTGTGGTCCCTGCTATGCCTAAATAATAGGAAATAAAGATATCATTTTTTGATGGAAAAGAAAACCCAACAGGTTTTGGAAAAGGGTTTTGACCCTTAAAACTTGTGCTATAAATACATAAGGTTTTCCACCTAGAGAGGGAGTCATGGTGGCCGAAATTTTCAGCCATATTTTCCTAGAAATTTCGCTATTGTTGTTTCCGGATATTATTTGGGTAACACAGTAGAAGACCGTGGAACTGGAGTATGATCTCGGGGATGGTTTTTTCTCATGGTCTTTTCGCGATCACGATCACGCTCCAAGAGATAAGTATCGATTTTATGTTCGATTATAATATGTGATTATGTGTTGTCTATATTACATGCAAGTGATCATGGGTATTTGTTTCGGCTATTTATACCTGTTTCCCATCATATACAACTTAAGTCTCATTTATATGCACGCATTTGTTGTGGTTTCAAATTGAAAGCAAGTTGTGTCCTCCATCAAATTTCTTTATTTCTTAGTCTTGAATTATTTTTAGTTTTGTTTTTTGGTTGTAAAACTTGTCTCAATTCAAAGAACTAGTCTCATATATGTAAATAAGGTTATAGTATTTACATAGTCTACTGTCTACAGAATCTGGAATTAAACAAAAAACAATAACCAAACGAGGAATCACAATAATAATAGCACTAGGCACTATCATAATTATTTCTTGAAATTGTTGAAGCCCACTGTGTCTGTATTAATTTCTGACCGAGCAGAATCGCCATAGCCAATATTCTCCATTTCTGATATAAGGTGCTGTCTTTGATACAACTAATTACGTTTAGTGAAGTTTAAATAGCGATCATTATCAGCCAAAAGCATGTCAAGATTGAGAGCAGTGGAGACTGTCAAACCAACAAAAACAAGAACAGAAAGAGCTGAGAGAAGAAGCATAAGTCCAGCAGAAACAGGACCTTTCACTTGATGTGCATATTGTGCAGAGGCTAAGGCTAAGAATGTGAGTGGAAATGAATAAGCCCACCATGCAACATTGAACTTTCTCATTGATTTCTTGAATAGTGCTGGCCTACAAACCTATATCACATCAACAAGAAAAGTCATTAGATATGTATTGTATGTAAGCAGTAACACGGAGTCAGGATTTGAAATTTATGAGTTCACGATTCTATTCTTTTTGCGTTATCGGGTTCTAAATATATTTAATGAAAAGACAAATATAGGGTTCAGACCGAAGTTATAGAGTTTGCTCGAATACGTAACCTATGGATGCATGCCTTTGTATATTAAGAACAACTAAATTTTGAAAGAAGAGGTACTTTAATATAAATCAGTTATAGATATATGTAAAAATATGGCAAGTAGTTTCAGCCGATTATAGCGATGTAAAATATGTGAGGGTGCTTGACTCAACACGAAGTTTTTGAAATTTATCGTCTAAAACAAGCTACAGGAATTCATGTGGTTGTAATTCTTCTCATTAAGGGTAAAGTAAAAAGTTTAAAGTAATATTGTTACTAAATAAAGAAAAATGTCATTCTTTTTAGCTGACTAAAAAGGAAAGAGTGTCATATATATATATATATATATATATATAAAATGAGACAAAGGGAGTACTACTATTTAATCAGAGAAGAAAATCTTTTTAATTGATATCTAGTGACCATCAAGATCAAGCATAAGCAATATGATCAATAACTCATTAGCAGTTTGGTTAATTAGCATGAGCAGACAACACATTTACATGAAATGTAATCAAACTGCATACTGCTTGACAAAAAGAAGTTTTGAATAAAATGTATATATATGAAGGCCAACATGAAAATATTTTATACTCCCTGTCCTATTCTATGTGAAGCACTTTGACCGTATAGCGAAGTTTAAGAAAAAAATAAAGATTTTTGGAACTTCTGATCTAAAATATTTACATGGTTATAAATCATCTCATGAAAGATTAAATGAAAAGTTTATAGTTCAATATATATAAAAATTACTATTTTTTAGAATAAAGAAAGTGCATGCATCACATAAATTGAGTCAGAGAAAATACTATGGCTCTCATCCTCATTTTGTTTTTAAGTACTAATAAGTACAACAACAATATACCCACTATATTCTCATACTTGGGTCTGGGGAGGATAGTGTCTATGGAAACCTTACCCCTACGGTCCTACCTAGTGAAGGTAGAGAAACTGTTTCCAATAAACCCTCGGCTCACAAAGGTAGAGGAGAAGGAGAAGAAGAATAAGAATGAGAAGGAGAACAAGACTATATATAATGTGAATAAGACTAGTACTAAATATGTCCGTAATTGTAATATAATGCATATATATATAGTATATTTTGAAGTCAATAAAAACCAAAGAAGATGAAAGACTTACCAAAGAAGTGAAGAGAAATAGTGAGAGAAAAAAGAGCATTCTGCATGACATATCAAAATCCCCAGAAATAGAAGCCCATGCTAAGCTAGCCATACTTGGTGCAGCCACAAACAAAAAGAAAGAAGGTCTAAGCATAGCAGGTAGGTTATTGCTACCAGATAGTCTTTGATAAAGTGTAATAAACACTACCAAATAATGTGTTAACCCTAATGTAAATATACAAACAGCACTCTCTTTCCACTCCTTTTTACTTGCAATCCAAGCACCAGTCAAATTTCCTAATACAGAAAGTTGACTAGTTGGATTTGCAACCAATGATAAAAACCTTTTCTCAGTAGTAAACCATTGTCCATATATTTTCACATCAAGAATCCCAACTGGAACGACGAAAATCCACCAAAAAACTTGGCAAGAACCAACATGTGGAATACTAAATGGTGCTGATTGTAGCAACAAAAGCCAAGAAATCCAAGGAGCAAAGAGATAGTTTACACCAATAGGGTGTAAAAACTCTGATTTAACTAATGAGAAGTGAAAAATGCACCTTAAAATGTAAAGAAAAGAGAGGATGAGAAGGGTACAAAGGGAAATCCACCATAGTAAGAGGAAAGTAGTTGAAGGGAGAGTATGAAATAAGTGGTGAAGAGTTTGTGATTTATCTAAATGTTCAATTAGAACTTTCCATAGTAAGGCTTGACCACCTAAAGATAGGGTTATTCTGAAATAGCCTGCATGCAGTTTAGTCAAAAGAGGAGGAGAAGATGCAGATTTCTTGGCAACATTTGATTTCATAGTATCATCACTTATTGTGATTTTGATTGTTGATTCAAAAACTTCTTCCCCCATTGAAAATATTGGATATGTAAATTAAATTATCGACTGAAATTGTTGCCTTAGTGCTGAATGTTAGGAGAGTATATGGTGTACGTTTGTAGAACTTAATTTAGGGCTATATATAGCAATTTAAAGAGTAAAAAAGTGCACACTCATATAATCCAAGATTAGTAAAATTAAAGCAAGATATAGTGTGGGATAAGTCATGATCATTTAGTTTGTTGTATATATATAAAGTAAACTACCTTTGTTAGGTCACTTAGGTGTATCATTTTATTATAGTTGTAAAAAAAACTTATAAAATACACTTGAGGAATTAAAGTTGCCTTCATTTTCAAATGGAAGTACGAATCTTAATTATTCAAATTTTTATCCATTATGTGTATTTGTTGTTTTTTATTTAAAATCATCTTATATGCTCTGATAGAGCTAAATTCATTTACATGCTAATAGGTCTGAATTATTCATATTTTGTACAGTGTTTTAAAATCATCAAAACACTATTTTTAAAGATCTTTGTAAAGGTAACTTCTTAACATTTCTAACTTTTATACACATATATTAATTAATTATGGTTATTGATAAAGGTGCATATGTGTCATGTGTTTGTTAGTTTGATAATATTGGGTGCGAATAATTTTTTTTTAATACCGATTACAACAATCCTAACAAGGGATTGAGAAATCAAAGTATCATTATTAGAGATAATAATTATTTGATCGTATTTCTTGCATGAATAACTAGGTTGTTTTACGAAAAATATGTTCCCTATATTAGAAGAATGATAGGAATCGGTTCGGAATTTGATCCCTATTTTTCCTTTTCTTTCTTTCTTAACAGAAGAATTAAAATGTAATATAAACTGAACATTATGAGTGCAGACATGCAGAGGCGGATCCAGGATTTGAACCTTATGGGTTCCCACTTCACAGCGATCTCAAATAATATACAATAATATGACAAAAGTTTCAGCAAGTTCTTTTATTTAGCTGGCCTCTTTTAATTAACTTCATTTATAGTGTTTTTTAATTAGAAAATAGAAACAATACAAGTGCCTGCGGATGTTGTTTTGTGAATAAACCAAAGGTGAAACTAAAAAAATGTCAAATATAGGATTCGAACCCTCGTCAACCAAGTTACAAAAAACACCTACACTAGGTCCACCGTTGCCGTTAAACCAACAGCCGTTTGTAGTAGTGGGTTCCCAGCTTATAGTATTTATACTTTTAGTATATTTCTCAATACAAATACCGGATTCGGGCAAAAGTTACTGGGTTCCCGGGAACCCGTACCCGATACTGTAGATCCGCCCCTGCTGACATGATGTTCTAATTACATAGTTTAATGCCTTAGCTTAAAGTCTTAAACCCTGTTTTGTGCTGTCCTCTTTATTAATTAGGTCAAATTGATTGTGCTTCTCAGCCACAACCATCCTTTTAACAATATAAAACACAACTTGATATTAGGTATAGAAATACTTTTAAATGGATAATTTTAAAAACTGCACGTAAAAGAAAGATAGGACACTAGTCATAGAAAAGCTACAACATACTTATTAGCTATACATGCATGAATATAACCAAAGCATAATTGTTTGACTTCGCACAACATAGTTATATTAGTTTTAAAACAAACCTAAAAAGGTTATTAAGAATGTCTTATACAATTGAAAAAATAATAATATTCATAACAGTGCTCCAATTGAATGTACTAATATAAATTTGTACTGTTATAAAGAAGGATTAGAGGTTGGGGCGGATTTAACATTCACGATTTGAAGTTTAAAGGCTTTAACTTAATTTCTATTGTTGATCTCAAAGGGAAACTGTGGAGTAAATTGTGTGAAATTATGGTGCAGAGACAATATCAAGAAGCCATGTATTGATATATTTTCAGTTACACGAGTCCTACGTATTTATAAAGAATATTGATCCTATATTTTGGCTATACAACAAAGTGTACGACTCTTCTAGGATAGCTAATACAAAGATCCCCAATTCTTGTAAACTAAGACTAAGTGATCGCATAGTTATCAGGTTTGTTAGTCTGATCAGTATCTTCAACACTTCCCCTCAAGCTAGTGGGAGGTGACTTCACTACACCTAGCTTGTCTCGAAAGAACTGGAACTGATCTTTGCCAAGAGCCTTTGTATGAACATTTGCTAGTTGGTCCTTGGACCTAACAAACTGAGTAATCAATTGTCCTTGAGATACCTTCTCTCTGACATAGTGGTAATCTAGTTCTACAAGCTTAGTTCTAGCATGCATTACTGGATTTGTAGTCATGTATAGAGCACTCAAGTTGTCACAAAATAAGACATGATCAGTCTTGATATACATTCCAATGTATTGTAGAATGTAGCTTATCCAGGTTAGTTCAACTACGGTTGCTGCCAGTGCTCTATACTCAACTTCAACACTTGACCTTGAAACAATGTTCTGCTTCCTTGATGACCAGGAGACACAATTTGCACCAAGGTATATGCTATATCCGGTGGTAGACCTCATTGTAATGGCACATCCTTCCCAGTATGGATATGAGAATCCATACAGCCTGAAGGAAGACTGTGATATGATTCTCAGTCCATGATCGATGGTTCATTTGACATACCTCAATATTCTCTTTACTACCTGAAGATGCATGTTGTTTGGATTCTGCATGAATTGATTTGCTAGATTAACACCATGAGTAATATTTGATCTTGTGAGTGTGAGGTACTGCAAGCTTCCTACTATGCTTCTGTAGGCTGAGGGATCAACGTCTTTGCCAGCTAAATCAATAATTTTTACATTCGCCATATCTATTTTTTAAGTAGATCATTTGCATATTTGCTTTGATTCAAATCGATCCCTCCAGGAAACTAGCTTACTTCAATGCCTAAAAAGTAACTCAAGGGTCCAAGTTCCTTCATAGAAAATTCATGCCCCAACTTTTGCACTACTTCCCCTATCTTCCTTGAGTTTCTTCATGTTACAATTATATCATCTACATATAACAAGAGTAATATTGTTGCTTCTGCATCATGGAGAGTAAATAAGGAAGAATAATCTCGACTTCATTTGAAACCAAGATAAAGTAGGAATAAACTAAACCTCTCAAACCAAGCTCTGGGAGCTAGTTTGAGACCATATAGTGCCTTCTTCAAGAAACATATATGGTCAGGATACATTGGATCAGTGAAGCTGGGTGGTTGAGGGATATATGTTAGAACTATTTTAATGATGAGAATAATATATTTGTTTCATGTGTAGGCACTCCTAAAGCACACTCAAAGTTGAAGGGACAAATCAGAAAAGATCAAAGATTACATCCAAGATTGAAGGAATCAATGAAAAATGACAGAATAGATTGAGGCTAGATTGAAGAAATCAATCAATCAAAGATATAAAGGATCTGGAAGCAAATCAATCATGCGGCTAAATCTGGAAAGACCAAGATTCTAGGAAGATATCCGACGCCATCAAAGGAAGTCTCCAGCGTCTCTCATCGCCATAGCCTTTGTGGAATATCCTTATTCTTGGAAAGAATCAATTTCTTTCCAAGGATCAAATCTCTTGGGTTGGCAAATCTCTTCATAAATCAAGCCCTCTCCAAATTATTTAAACTCGTTCTTATACTTCAGAATATATACTTTGATCGAACCAATTACCTTCTCTTTGTTCTACTACATACAAATATTGTAGCTCTTCTAGATCTGCTGTGTCACAAGTTAGAGAAGAAAGAGAGAAAACCACTGGTGATGCATTGTATCAAAGAGAAAATAGTGTCACTGAAATTGAGCCATTGGTGTAATATACACCACACATTGTATACTCGAGAATTATATTCACTGAAAGAGAACACCCTTACAACCCAAGGGGACTGGACTAGGATTCACATTGATCCGCACCAGTATAAAATTTCGGTGTCTTTAATTCCTGCAATTAACTTCTGTTTTTATATTCTGTTGCTTTATTATCTCGCTATCATAACTAGTCGACTACTTATAAAACTAGTCAACTTATAAAGAATAAAATTAAAAATAATCAATTCCCCCCCCCCCCCCCCCCCCCTCTTGCACTTTCAATTGGTATCAGAGCAAGGCTCACATTTTATTTACTTTGCTTAACAGCGTGTGAGAAAAGATCATGCCAAATCAAGTTATTGTTGGAGCACTTTTTGTCACGACCCCAAATCCTAACATGTCGTGATGGCTCTTATCATGGAACTAGGCTAGCCAACCATCACATAACTACTCGTTTGTTCTATTATAATATTTCAAAAATTAATAATAAGCAGCAAATAAAGTATAAAATAATTTCTTAAGTCTTTACGCCCCAATAATAATCTAACAGTCTAAACAAATTCTCCAAAGACTGGTGTCAATGATCATGAGCATCTAAGAAAATAAACTAACTCTGCTAATGTATTAAACATTGTCTATGAAATAAATACTAATACTAATAAGGAAGGAAAATAGAGAAGTTGCGGACGCTGGACAGCTACCTCGAAATCCCGTAAGCTGCTGATAACGAACTCGGATGACTACTGCTCCGAACCAGAACCTGGATCTGCACACAGGGGTGCAGGGAGTAATGATGAGTACGCCAACTCAGTAGTAATGAAAATAAATCACAGTCTGAGAATAAGAAACATGCAGCACAAAACACCAATCCACAAAACAGAAAAAACATCAAGTCACCATAAAGTATACGTCAAATACATTAGTTCGAAAACCAATTACCAGAAAATCCTTTGAAACGAGTATGTTTTCAATATATCTCAGTAAAAATCAATTTGAAAAATGAAGTGAATCATAGTCAAAAACTCAGTAAAATTTCATTGTAGAACTCCCCCTCGGGCCATAATCATCACTCGTAACAATTTCCCTCAGCACCTCACCATCACTCAGTATCAGCCCCGCGGGCGGCTNTCCGGAGGGGCTCCTACAACCCAAGCGCTATAAACAAGCCACATCATGGCATAAATCACTCTCAAGCACTCGACCTCTCTCATATCATAACATCCTCACAACATTGGCCCACGGCCTCACTCAGTCAAACACTCTCAGCATGCTACTCGGGCCATGAATAAAATGGGGTTCTCGACCCAAAATAGTATTTCATTTCAAGAAATAGTAATATCATCAAATAAGAGTGTCAACAATTTCACAAGAAAGACTGAGTGAAAAATTATAGTTTCAAAATAGTGAGAATATCAGTAAAACAGCCCCCAAGGGGTTAAAACAGATCGGCACTAGGCCCAAAACATGGCTTACAACCCAATTATATCAAATCATAGTAGTACTATAGAGAATAAGCTTTAAAAGCAATTTCGCAACTCAATAGTTGCCTAAAAAGGTACATTTTTTCAAATTTCCAATTCGTGCACACCCCACACTCGTCATCCAGTGTGTGAGTCACTCCAAATCCGTGAAAAGATGTAAAGTCCGGGGTTTCATACCCTCAGGACAGGATTTAAAGACATTACTTACCTCAAACTAGCCCGAAAAGCTACTTTGCAACCCGCTTGCCTCTAGAATCAACTTCCGAGTGCTCCAAATCTACCAAGATCAGATTTTTATCATCAAATTATGCTAAAGGAATGAATTCCAATTGAAAGATACCAATTTTAGCATAAAACCCGAATTTAGCCAAAACCCGACCCCCAGGCCCACGTCTCAAAACTTGACAAATTTTATACCAAACTGTTCTTCATCATATCACGAGTCGGTACATATAAAAAATGCTAAAATCGGAGTTCGTTTGACCCCTAAAGGTCTCATAATCTCAAGCCCTAACTCCACCTTTTTCTACTAATTTTCATGAATTAAACACTGATAATAAGGTCTTTAATCACACACAATCGAATTAATAAGTCCAAAATGCTTACCTCAATGATGCACAAATGTTTCCCTCTTCAAAAACCCTCAAAAAGCTCGGAACCCGCACAACAATGGTGAAAAGAGGGTTAAAAATCGCGAAGTCTCCTTTTTTATACTTTCTGCCCAGGTTTTTTGCACCTGCGGCCTCAAACTCGCACCTGCGGTCAAATCTACCACACTTGCGACTTTTCATTAAACGGCCTAACTCCGCACCTGCGACTCACATTCCGCATATGCGACTTCACAGGTGCGACCCCCTATCCGCATCTGCGACCTTTTCCCTGGCTGGCCAAAGCTCGCACCTGCAGAGCCTTCTTCCGCTCCTGCGGGCCCGCACCTGCGATGACCCATCCGCAGGTGCGGTTACACCAGCACCAACAACTTCAGCAGCAACACAAGTACTCCAAACTCCCCGTTAACCACTCAAAACCATCCTGAGCCCCTCGGGACCTCAACCAAACATACCAACACATCACATATGATTATTCAAACTTAGTTGCACCCTCGTAACACTTAAAACAACATCAAAACTCCAAAATCACATCGAATTCAATCTTATGAACTTTGAAATTTCTAAAATCCACCAACGATGCCGAAACTATCCAAAACACCTCCGATTGACCTGAAATTTTGCAGACATATCCAAAATGACATTACAAACCTGTTCCAACTTCCGGAATTCCATTCCGACCTCGATAGCCTATTTTTCACTGCCGATCGAAAATCACCAAAAACTAACTTTTGCCAATTCAAGCCTAAATCTACACCGGACATCACAAAAATATTCTGAACACACTCCTAAGTCCCAAATCACCTAACGAAGCTATCCGAGCCATAAAATCCGCATTCCGAGGTCGTTTACCACTAAGTCAACTCTTAGTTGACTTTTCCAACTATAAAGGCTATTCTTAAAGACTAAGTGACTAAATTCTCACTACAACCATTTCGATTTTGAGCCTACCAACTCTAACACATCAATAATAGTATAACCAACCTATGAAAAGGAAATAACAGTAATTACAATGCAGGTTCTACGTAACGACCGACCGGGTCGTTACATTCTCCCCTTCTTAAACAAACGTTCGTCCTCGAACGAGTCTAGAAACATACCTGGAGTATCAAACAAGTGAGGATATCTGCTCTGCATCTCCCGCTCGGTCTCCCAAGTAGCCTCCTCCACTAGCTGACCTCTCCACTGAACCTTCACTGAAGCTATATCCTTGGACCTCAACTTTCTGACCTCGCGAGACAAAATAGCCACCGGCTCAACCTCATATGACATATCATCCTCGAGCTGAACTGTGCTGAAGTCCAAGACATGAGACGGGTCACCAACATATTTCCTGAGCATCGACACATGAAATACCGGATGAACACTAGACAAGCTGGGTGGCAAGGCAAGTGTATAAGCTACCTCCCCAACCTTCTGAAGCACCTCAAAAGGACCAATAAACCGTGGACTCAGCTTTCCCCTCTTTCCGAACCTCATAACACGCTTCATGGGTGATACCTTCAACAGCACCTTATCACCTTCCATAAATGACACATCCCGGACCTTCCGGTCCGCACAACTCTTCTACCTAGACTGCACCGTGCGAAGTCGCTCCTGAATCAACTTCACCTTCTCTAACGCTTCTTGAATCAAATCTGTTCCCAATAACTTAGCCTCACCGGGCTCGAACCAACCAACCGGAGATCTAGACCTCCTACCATATAAAGCCTCGTACGGGCCATCTGAATACGGGACTGGTAGCTGTTATTATATGCAAACTCTGCTAATGGCAGGAACTGATCCCATGAACCACAAAAATCAATCACGCAAGCACGTAACATATCCTCCAAAATTTGAATAGTCCGTTCCGACTGCCCGTCGGTCTGAGGATGAAATGCAGTGCTCAACTCTACCTTAGTACCCATACCTCTTTGCACGGCCCTCCAAAACTGAGATGTGAACCGAGTACCTCTGTCGGAAATGATAGAAACCAAAACCCCATGCAATCGGACAATCTCTCTGATGTAGATTCCCGCTAACCGTTCTGAAGTATAAGTAGCGCTGACAGGAATGAAGTACGCGGACTTGGTCAATCTATCCACAATGACCCAAATAGCATCAAAACCCTTTGAAGTCCGTGGAAGCCCGAATACTAAGTCCATAGTAATTCGCTCCCACTTCCACTCCGGAATATCTAACCTCTGAAGTAATCCACCTGGTCTCTGGTGCTCATACTTGACCTGCTGGAAGTTGAGACACCGTGCTACATACTCAACAATATTTCTCTTCATCCGTCTCCACCAATACTGCTGTCTCAGATCCTGATACATCTTCGCGGCACCCGGATGAATGGAATACCGCGAGCTGTGAGCCTCTTCTAATATCAATTGTCGAAGACCATCCACATTGGGCACGAAAATACGGCCATGCATCCTCATAACACCGTCATCACCAATAGTCACATCCCTGGCATCATCCGGACGGACCCTATGTTGAAGTACTAAAAAACGCGGATCATCATACTGCCGAGCTCTAATCTGATCATAAAGAGAAGACCGGGAAGGCATGCTAGCACCCACGGAGGGTTTGACAAATCCAATCTCACCAACTGACCCGCTAAAGCTTGAACATCAAGTGCTAAAGGTCGCTCTACTACTGAAAGTTAAGCTAGACTCCCCAAACTCTCGGCTCTGCGACTCAAGGCATCGGCCACTTCATTGGCCTTCCCTGGATGATACAAAATAGTAAGGTCATAATCCTTGAGAAGCTCTAACCATCTCCTTTGCCGCAAATTCAAATCCTTCTACCTCAGCAGATACTGCAAGCTACGATGGTCAGTGAAAATCTCACACTGTACCCCATACAAGTAATGCCGCCAAATATTTAAGGCATGAACAATGGCAGCTAACTCAAGATCGTGCACTGGATAGTTCTTCTCGTGCACCTTCAACTGTCTAGATGCGAAGGAAATCACCCTACCGTCCTGCATCAATACCGCTCCCAAACCAACTCTAGAAGAATCATAATAGACTGTGTAAGAACTCGAACCAGTAGGCAAAACTAGTACCGGAGCTGTGGTCAATGCTGACTTGAGCTTCTGAAAGCTTTCCTCACACTCATCAGACCATCTAAATGGAGCACCCTTCTGGGTCAATCTGGTCAAAGGCGAAGCAATAGAAGAGAATCCTTCCACAAAGCGACAATAATATCCCGCCAAACCAAGGAAACTCCTAATCTCTGTAGCTGAGGACGGTCTAGGCCAACTCTACACCGCTTCAATCTTCTTTGGATCAACCTGAATACCCTCACTAGACACCACGTGCCCCTAGAAAGCTATTGAACCAAGACAAAACTCACACTTGGAGAATTTCGCATAAAGCTTCTCCTCCCTCAACCTCTGCAACGCCACTCTCAAATGCTGAGCATGCTCTTCATGGCTACAGGAATAAACTAGGATGTCATCAATGAACACAATGACGAACGAATCAAGGTAAGGCTGAAACACGCTGTTCATCATTTGCATGAATGCGGCTGGGGCATTGGTCAACCCAAATGACATAACCAGAAACTCATAATGACCATATCTGGTCCTGAAAGCAGTCTTCAGAATGTCAGAATCCCGAATCTTCAACTGATGATACCCAGACTTCAAGTCAATCTTGGAGAACACTCTACCTCCCTGAAGCTGGTCAAACAAGTCATCAGTACGAGGCAAGAGAGACCGGTTCTTAACCGTAACCTTATTTAGCTGCCTATACACATGCGCATGGAGCCGTCTTTTTTTTCCACAAACAACACCGGTGCACCCCAAGGTGACACACTAGGCCGAATGAACCCCTTATCTAAGAGTTGCTGAAGCTGCTCTTTCAATTCTTTCAACTCCGCTGGTGCCATACGGTAAGGTGGAATAGAGATAGGATGGGTGTCTGGCACCAGGTCAATACCAAAATCAATATCCCTGTCAGGTGGCATGCTTGGCAGGTCTGCAGGGAATACATCCGGAAAATCACGG
The DNA here is from genome assembly GCA_005239495.1 of Nicotiana undulata. Classification (NCBI taxonomy): domain Eukaryota; kingdom Viridiplantae; phylum Streptophyta; class Magnoliopsida; order Solanales; family Solanaceae; genus Nicotiana; species Nicotiana undulata. Next base: position 124,807 of record ML264925.1, on the reverse strand, counting down.
ATTACAGGAACAGAATCAACAGACAGCGTCTCTTTACTAACATCCCTCACAAAAGCAAGATAATATTCACACCCTTTCTCAACCATACACTAAGCCTTCAAATAGGAAATCACTCTGCTAGGCACATGCTCTATAAAACCCTCTCCACTCAACTCTCGGAACTCCGGGCATAGCTAGGGTCACGGTCTTAGCGTGACAATCAAGGATAGCATGGCATGGGGATAACCAGTCCATGCCTAGAATCACATCAAAATTGACCATACTCAGTAACATCAAGTCCACTTGGGTCTCCAGACCCCCGATAGATATAAGACACGACCGATACACACGGTCCACAACAATAGTATCGCCCATCGGAGTCAAAACATGAACAGACGTAACTAAAGACTCACGGGGCATATTAAGAAAGTGAGCAAAATAGGTTGAGACATGAGAGTACGTGGAACCAGGGTCAAATAAAGCAAAAGCATCAGTGTGACAGACTGAGATAGTACCTGTAATCACCGCATCTGAGGTCATAGCATCATGCCTAGCCGGAAGTGCGTAAATACGTGGCTGGCCTCCACCTGCTCGACCTCCCCCTCTAGGGCAGCCTCTAGCTGCCTGACCACAACCCTGGCTGCCTGGGTAGGTGGTAAAGTGACTGGGGCTGAAGTCGAGGGCTGAACCCACTGCTCAGATGAAATCCCAGGACGGCGAGGACACTGTCTCCACCCATGACCAAACTCTCCACACTCAAAACAACCACCTGGAGCTGAAGACGGAGACTGAAAAGAACCTCGGCCACCATGATAACCGTCGGATGAACCGTGCATAGAAGAACCCTGATATGATGATGCTCTAGAGAAGCTCTGAGTTGGAAGGGCACTAAAAGATGAACGTCCCTAATGAGAACTGGGAGGACCCCACCCCGAAGATGCACCACCGTAAGCTGGGCGAGCTAGCTGTGGAGGTCTAAATGGACGACCTCTACTATGCTGAAACTGCCCTCTAGAAGGGGAACCACTGAAGCTACCTGATCCACGAGGCCTCTTGGTGTCTCTCCCCTCACGCTCCTACCTACAAACCGAATCAATGTCCCGAGAAATGTCAACTACCTGCTCAAATGTAGCTCCAGACACTCTCTCCCTGGTCATAAAAATGTGAAGCTGATAAGTGAGACCATCTACAAATCTCCTGATCCTCTCCATATCAGTAGGGACAAACTCAGAAGCATGCCTATCCAACTCAAAAAACCTCATCTCGTACTGAGTAACTGACAACTCTCCTTGGCGCAGCTTCTCAAACTGCCTGCGCTGCTCCTCCCTGTGGAACTGAGGAACATACTTCTCCAAAAAGATCGTGGAGAACTGCTGCCAGGTAAGAGGTGCTGAACCAACCGGCCACGCCTCTCAAATGCCTCCCACCAAGTGAAAGCAGCACCCGCAAACTGAAATGTAGCAAATGAGACCCCACCGGTCTCTAAAATACCCGCAATACATAGTATCCTCTGGCATTTATCCAGAAAACCTTGGGCATCCTCACCCTTTGTGCCGCTGAAAGTCAGAGGCTGAAGTGTACTGAACCTCTCCAGCCTACGCTGCTCATCCTCGGGCATAGCTGGAACCTCATAGTTCTGAACTGGGGCAACCGGCTGGGCTGGGACTACCCCCGGTTCCTAAATACCCTGTACAACCTGCTCAGCTGTCCGGGAAGCTGGAGTCTGAATGCCTCCCTTGTCCGAGCTGCAGTGGCAGTAGTAGACACAGCAACTGCCTGAGCTAAACTGGTACACACTGTCAATATGTGAGCAAGAGTCTCCTGAAGACCCGAAATAACAATAGGCACTGCTGGTGCCTGAGCCTGTCCCGCTGGAGCACCATCCGGGGAACCTGATCACGAACGATAGGGGGATCCTATGGTACTGTCCCGGCTACCGCACGGGCTGGTCCCCTAACTCCACCACGGCCTCGACCCCTTGTGGTTCTGGCTGGTGTCTGGTCACCTTGAACGGTATTGCGTGTCCTCACCATCTGTGAGAGAATGAAACAACATGCGTTTAGATTTCAAGAATCATTAGATTGGCACGAAAGAGTTCAAGAAAATGAGATTTTTCCTAAGAGTTCTGCAGCCTCTCGAAGATAAGTACAGACGTCTTCGTACCGATCTGCAAGACTCTACTGAACCTGCTCATGACCGTTGAGTCCTATGTAAACTAGAGCTCTGATACCAACTTGTCACGATCCCAAATCCTAACAGGTCGTGATGGCGCCTATCGTGGAACTAGGCTAGCCAAACATCACATAACTACTCGTTTGTTCTATTATAATATTTCAAAAATCAATAATAAGCAGCAAACAGAGTATAAAATAATTTCTTAAGTCTTTACGCCCCTATAATAATCTAACAGTTTAAACAAATCCTCCCAAGACTAGAGTCAATGATTATGAGCATCTAAGAAAATAAACTAACTCTGCTAATGTCTTAAACAATATCTATGAAATAAATACTAATACTAATAAGGAAGGGCAATGGAGAAGCTGCGGACGCTGGACCGCTACCTCGAAATCCCGTAAACTGCTGATAACGAACTTGGACGACTACTGCTCCGAACCAGTACCTGTATCTGCACACAGGGGTGCAGGAAGTAATAATGGGTACGCCAACTCAGTAGTAATGAAAATAAATCACAGTCTGAGAATAAGAAACACGCAGCACAAAACACCAATCCACAAAATAGAAAAACATCAAGTCACCATATAGTATACGTCAAATACATAAGTTCAAAAACTAATTACCAGAAAATCCTTTAAAACAAGTATGTTTTCAATATATCTCAGTAGAACTCTCAGTAAAAAATCAGTTTGAAAAATGAAGTGAATCATAGTAAAAAAACTCAATAAAATATCATTGTAGAACTGCCCCTCGGGCCATAGTCATCACTGGTAACAATTTCCCTCAGCACCTCACCATCACTCAGTATCAACCCCGCGGGCAGCCTCACTGTCACTCATGCCTCCCAATCATCAGTCGGTACTCGCACTCAGTAGGTACCTGCGCTCACTAGGGGTGTGTACAGACTCCGGAGGGGCTCCTACAACCCAAGCGCTATAAACAAGCCACATCATGGCATAAATCACTCTCAGGAACTCGGCCTCTCTCATATCATAACATCCTCACAACATTGGCCCTCGGCCTCACTCAGTCAAACACTCTCAGCATGCCACTCCGGCCATGAATAAAACGGGGTTCTCGACCCAAAATAGTATTTCATTTCAAGAAATAGTAATATCATCAAATAAGAGTGTCAACAATTTCACAAGAAAGACTGAGTGAAATCATAGTTTCAAAATAGTGAGAATATCAGTAAAACAGCCCCCAAGGGGTTAAAACAGATCGGCACTAGGCCTCAATGGCTTATAGCCCAATTATATCAAATCAATGTAGTACTATAGAGAATAAGATTTAAAAGAAATTTTTCAACTCAATAGTTGCCTAAAAAGGTACATTTTTTCAAATTTCCAATTCGTGCACGCCCCACACTCTTCATCCAGTGTGTGCGTCACTCCAAATTCGTGAAAGGATGTAAAGTTCGGGGTTTCATACCCTCGGGGCAGGATTTAAAGACACTTACCTCAAACTAGCCCGAAAAGCTACCCTGCAACCCGCTTGCCTCTAGAATCAACTTCCGAGTGCTCCAAATCTACCAAGATCAGATTTTTATCATCAAATTATGCTAAAGGAATGAATTCCAATTGAAAGATACTAATTTTAGCATAAAACCCGAATTTAGCCAAAAACCCGACCCCCTGAACCGCATCTCGGAACTCGACAAATTTTATTCCAAACTGTTCTTCATCATCTCACGAGTCCGTACATATAAAGAACGCTAAAATCGGAGTTCGTTTGACCCCTCAAATTGACCCCTAAAGGTCTCATAATCTCAAGCTCTAACTCCACCTTTTTCTACTGATTTTCATGAATAAACACTGATAATAAGCTCTTTCATCACACAAAATCGAATTAATAAGTCCAAATTGCTTACCTCAATGATGCACAAATGTGTCCCTCTTCAAAAACACTCAAAAAGCTCGGAACCCGCACAACAATGGTGAAAAGAGGGTTAAAAATCGCGAAGTCTCCTTTTTATACTTTCTGCCCAGGATTTTCGCACCTGCGGCCTCAAACTCGGACCTACGGACCGCACCTGCGGCCAAATCTAACGCACCTGCGACTTTTCATTAAACGACCTAACTCTGCACCTGCGACTCACATTCCGCATCTGCAACTTCGCAAGTGCGGCCCCCAATCCGCATCTGCGACCTTTTCCCTGGCTGGTCAAATCTCACACCTGTGAAGCCTTCTTCCGCTCCTGCGGGCCCGCACCTGCGATGACCCATCCGCAGGTGCGGTTACACCAGCACCAACAACTTCAGCAGCAGCACAAGCACTCCAAACTCCCTGTTAACTACTCAAAACAATCCCGAGCCCCTCGGGACCCCAACCAAACATACCAACACATCACATATGATTATTCAAACTTAGTTGCACCCTCGGAACACCTAAAACAACATCAAAACACAAAAATCACATCAAATTCAACCCTAAGAACTTTGAAATTTCTAAAATCCACCAACGATGCCGAAACTATCCAAAACATCTCCAATTGACCTGAAATTTTGCAGACATATCCAAAATGACATTACGAACATGTTCCAACTTCTGAAATTCCATTCTGACTCCGATAGCCTATTTTCCACTGCCGACCGGAAATCACCAAAAACTACCTTTCGCCAATTCAAGCCTAATTCTACACCAGACATCACACCAATATTCTGAACACACTCCTAAGTCCCAAATCACCTAACGAAGATATCCGAGCCATAAAATACGCATTCCGATGTCATTTACCAATAAGTCAACTCTCAGTTGACTTTTTCAACTATAAGGCTATTCTTAAAGACTAAGTGACTAAATTCTCACTACAACCATTCCGATTCCAAGCCTACCAACTCTAACACATCAATAACAGTATAACCAACCGATGACAAGGCAATAACAGTAGTTACAATGCAGCTTCTATGTAACGACCGACCGGGTCGTTACACTTTTCCAGGAAGGAACTTCACTAGTGAGGACACCATATTTCAACGGTCAACACTTTCTCACTAGAAAGTGCGTATGGAAATTTACGCAAAATCGTATGATGTTAAATCATGAAGAGTCATCAAAAAGGAAAACTATCCACTACCTGCTGCTGCCCAACCTCCTGTTGATCCTGAAGATATTGATGCATACACTGAAGAACAACAGTTGTGCAAGTTAATGCAAAAGCAAGGAATTTGCTTTACAATGCTATAAGTGGTGAAGAATATGAGAAGATCTCCAGCTGTGACACAACCAAGGAAATGTGGGATAAACTTGAAGTTACTTATGAAGGAATAAGCAAGGTGAAAGAAACTCATATCGATATGCTAGTTCATGACTACAAACTTTTCCAGATGAAGGAAGGAGAATCTATTGAAGAAATGTTTGCTTGATTTAGCAAAATCATAAGCGATATAAAAGCTTTTGGCAAACCACACTCAAGTGGTGATCAAGTTAGGAAAATTCTGAGAAGTCTACCTACCACTTGGCAGACAAAGGTTGTCATCCTTGAATCTGAAGATCTGAACAAACTGTCAACGATGAACTTCGAGGGGAACTCATAGCTTTTGAGAAAACTCATCTCAAGAAAAAAACTCAGAAGAGAAGAAGAAGATTGTAGCATTCAAAGCTACAACTGATAGAACATAAAGTGACATTGATTATGATCCTGAAGCTCTTAAAGAAGAAATTGCCCTGGTATCAAGAAACATAGATGGACTAATGAGAAGATACAGAAATACCAAGAAGGGAAGGTTCCCATCCAGACGAACCAGGCAATATAATGAACAAGACAAGAATGATGGCAAATGTTAAGAATGTGGAAGATTTGGACATGTTCAAGCTGAATGTCCTGAGCTTAAACGAAAAATCTCCAGAGGATTTAACAAGAACAAATCATTCGAGAGCTGGAGTGATGAAGACAATTCAGAACATGAGAAAATAGCCAACTTATTCTTTATGACGATCCTAGAAAACGATATGAACAAGATTTCTAGATGTTGGACAGATGAAGATGATTCAGACAATGATGGAAAATACGAAAATGAAAATTGTTTCATGGCACGAGCTAAAACAAGCGAGGTAAGACCCTATAACTGTGAGAGATGTAATGAATTTCAGGATATTCTTGATCTTACTTTAAAAGAGTCACAAACACTATAAGATGAAATAAAGAGACTCAATAGAGAAGTAAGAGACTGGAAACTCAAACTTGAAAAGTGCAAAATAGATCAAGATGTAAATCAGGACGAGTATGATGGATTTTTAATGCAGCTTAACCGCAAGTGAAAATCCACCAGTCACAGTTCTACTAGGTTCAGTCAGACGACTTACAAGTCGACTGAAGAAGGATCAACCGGAATAGAGACCATTAGTTTTGACACAAGCGGGAACTCCAAACTGGATCAAGTACCAAATGTAATAAGAGTGGATACAAATATTTCTTTTGTCGTTTTCGAAAATAAAATATGTCAGGATGGGTCTGGAGACCCAAAAATAATACTGAATCAAGTAATGCAAACCTAAAAGGACCCAAGCAAATATGGGTACCTAAGAAAAGATGAAAAACATGTTTTTCAGGAACACCACAGAAGAAGTCGCAAAGAAAAATGGTATATGGATAGTGCGTGTTCCAGTCACATGACAGGTGACAAGAATCCGTTTAAGGAAGTTACAAAAATTGAAGGAGGAAATGTAAGTTTGGCGATGATTCAAAAGGGAAGATAGTTGGTACCGGAACAGTTCCTTTCAACAATAATTGCGACATCATTGAAGTCTATCTCGTGGATGGGCTTAACTACAATCTCCTGAGCATAAGTCAACTACTTGACTGAGGATACGAGGTAAAATTTAAGAAAACAGGTTGTGCCATTGAGGACGAAACAGGTAAAACAACCCTCCCAGGTAAAAGGTATGGAAATGTTTATATTCTTGATGGTTTTGAAAATCTATATGGTCATATTTGCTTAACTTCTATTTCTGACGATCCTTGGCTATGGCATAATAAACTTGGTCACGCAAGCATGCATTTTATAGAAAAACTTTCCAAGCGTGAATTAATTATTTGCTTACCCAAACTGAATTTTTCAAGAAATCATGTGTGTGATGCATGTCAAATTGGTAAGCAAATCAGAAACTCTTTCAAAAGCAAATATATTGTATCTACTTCAAAGCCTTTACAGTTACTTCATATGGATTATTTGGACCTACTAGAACTGCTAGCATTTGAGGTAAAAGATATGCTTTTGTCATTGTTGATGATTACTCACGTTTTACTTGGGTAATTTGTTTATCTCACAAGGATGAAGCCTTGAAAAACTTCGAGATTTTTTGTAAAAAGGTTGAAAAAGAAAAAGGATTTCTTATTACACTGTGCAAAGTGATCATGGAGGAGAATTTGAAAGCCGAGCATTTGAAGATTTTTGCAATGATCAAGGATATACTCATAACTTCTCTGCGCCAAGATCACCTCAACAAAATGGAGTGGTTGAACGGAGAAACAGGACCCTATAGGATATGGCCAGAACCATGCTACTAGAACATTCACTACCAAACCACTTTTGGGCAGAAGGAGTAAGTACTGCTTGTCATATTCTGAATCGATGCCTCATAAGACCAATCCTGAAGAAAACTCCATATGAACTGTGGAAAAGTAAAAGACCCAATGTAAGTTATTTTTATCCTTTTGGAAGTAAGTGTTTTATTCATAACAACGGTAAGGACAATCTTGGAAAATTTTATCCAAGAAGTGATGAAGGTAGTTTTCTAGGTTACTCATTGAACAGTAGATATTTTAGAGTTTATAATAAACGCACTTTGTGTGTAGAAGAATCAGTATATGTTATTTTTGATGAGAATAACACTCGGGCCGAGAAAGAACTCATAGCAGGTAATGATGAGCAAATACAGCAAACTCAGGAGACAAGCAAACATCAAGAGTCAACTAGTAAACCAGTCAATATGGAAGAGTCAACTAGTGTGATCAACAATAGTCAACCAGAAATATCAAAAGAGTCGATTACTTCTGTAGTTCGTCCAAATGAATGGAGAAGTGAGCCAGAGTACTCTGAAAGATTTATTATAGAGGATCCAAACGAAAGAATGAAAACAAGAGAAGCTCTCAAGAAGAAAGCAAACATATCCTTGATATCCCAGATTGTACCAAAGAAAATAAAGGAAGCTTTGAAAGATTCTCACTGGGTGCAGGCAATGCAGGAAGAACTAGATCAGTTTGACAAAAATCAAGTGTGAAAACTGATACCCAAACCAGCAAACGCTCCTCTTATAGGAACAAAGTGGGTTTTCAGAAACAATCTGAATGAGGATGGAAAAGTTGTTAGAAACAAATCTAGACTAGTCGTTCAAGGAGACTCACAGCAAGAAGGAGTCGACTATGACGAAACATTTTCTCCTGTAGCACGACTGAAATCTATAAGAATTCTTCTTGCATATGCATTGTTCAAAGAATTCAGACTGCTCCAGATGGATGTTAAACGTACGTTTCTAAATGGCTTCATCGAAGAAGAAGTTTATGTGAAACAACTTCCTGGATTTGAAGACTAAAAATTTACCTATCACGTGTATAAATTGACCAAAGCTCTATACGGTTTAAAACAAGCTCCACGAGCATGGTATGAAAGGCTCAGCTCATTTCTCATTGATAATGGATTCACAAGAGGTAAAGTAGATACTACTCTGTTCATCAAAAGATCATTTGAAGGTAATCTCATTATTCAAGTTTATGTTGATGATATTATTTTTGGTAGTACTAATCCTTTTCTATGCAAGGAATTTTCTAATCTTATGCAAAGCGAGTTCGAAATGAGTATGATGGGAGAATTAACGTTCTTCCTTGGACTACAAATTCAACAATCTGAAGAAGGGACATTCATATGTCAAACTAAATACACCAAGGAACTGATTTAGAAGTTTGGTATAGAAAATGCCAAAGCCATTAGCACACCAATGAGTCCCTCAACAAATCTTGATAAAGATGAACAGGGAAATTTTGTTGATGAAACTAAGTGTCGAGGAATGATTGTCTCTCTTCTTTACTTAACTGCTAGTCGACCAGATATCATGTTTAGTGTGTGTAAATGTGCCAGGTTCCAGTCAGCTCCAAAAGAATCTCATCTGACAGCAGTCAAAAGAATTATTTGGTATTTGATTGGAACTGCAACTTATGGATTATGGTAGCCTCACTCTAACACTTTCAATTTAGAAGGTTTTTCAGATGCTGATCTTGCAGGTGACAAGGAAGACAAAAAAAGCACTAGTGGAACTTGCCAATTACTTGGCAAAGCATTGGCATCTTGGAACAGTAATAAACAAGGATCAGTCGCACTTTCCACGACTGAGGCTTAATATATTTCTATTGGACAATGTTGTGCACAACTACTTTGGATGTCTCATCAACTTGGTGACTATGAACTATCCTTTAAACCTATACCAATTTTCTGTGATAATTCTAGTGCTGTTTGTCTCTCAAAAAATACTGTACATCATTCTAGAGCAAAGCATATAGATATCAAGCATCATTTCATTAGAGACCATGTTCTTAAAGGAAATATAGAAATATCATTTGTTGGAACAAATGATCAATTAACTGATATTTTCACTAAGCCCCTATTAGAAGAAAGATTTTGCTTATTAAGAGAACTTCTTGGCACAATTTTCATTAGCTGGAAAAATTAGGACTAATGTGTCATTAATTGATCTATGCATGTCTAATGTTTTATTTCTTTCTGTAATCATTAATTGCGCCTCCGATTTCCCTCTCGTTTCCTCTCTTTTCACATCAGTTGCAGAGTTCAAAGAAGGAAACCAAATCATCGCATCTCCTCAACTGACACCCTTTCATTTCTGCACTTAACCATCAGAAAACCCCTTTTTAATGTTGAAGTCTCTTTTCAATCCCCATCATCCTCTTCGCCTAGAAACCCTTCTCAGTAACCCTCTCAAGCGGAAATCCTCTACAATGGCCAAACATCCTAAGAACCCCTCTGCTTCTACTAGGAAAAGCACTCGCTCCTAAGCTAAAACCCTGTCTGAACTGCCAGAACAAGTAGACCTAGGGTCCGACCACTAAGGTTTTGCCTCTTCTCAGGCTGACCTATCTGACCATTCTCACCCTCTAGGATAAAAAGCTTTAGGTAAATGATCTATGGAAGAAACCCCTGCTTCGTTCACTCCAAATAAATCCAAACCGATCTATCCAGTACCCTAGAGTCAGACCTAAACTTTTGGGATTACCCAAATCGGGATTTCTTTATCACCTTGAAAGACAAGCCTATTGCTCATAGGAGGGTAGTCAACCTTGATGACATGGAAGCCCTAAATTGTAAGGTAAAAGATCTCTTCGTCTATCAAGGATTGTCAAAGTTCTTCTCTGTTCCTCCGCCCAAAGTCTATGAACCACTGGTAAGAATGTTCTATGCAAATCTTCGCTCTAGTAAGCCTGATAGGTTGGAGTCCATAGTGCTAGAAAAGCGTATTGTTCTTAATTGTGCCATGTTCGATCCAATATTTCAGCGCAACTATTCTGGTTTTCCTATGCTTTTCAAAAACTCTTGGCCTAATGATTTTGAAACTTCCTTTGATCAAGCTAAAAAGTGCATTGTTGAGTGTTCTTCTGATTCCCTTCCTAACCAGTTAGGTTCTAGTGATGTGAGTTTCGAAACCCGTGTTCTGGCCCATATTGTTGCTACATCTTTACTCCCTCGTACCGGTTCCTTCTCAACTTTCTCTCTAAGGGACACCTTTTTAGTCTATTGTCATGTGACTAAACTCAAAATCAAGCTGTCCTCCTCAGTTATCAATTTTATGATTAAGAGTGTTGAAGATCCCACTAGTATACCCAATGGCATGTCATTACTCATATTCTGGAAGCCCACAATATTTCCATCTCTGAACATGCCTCCATCTTTGTTTCAAAATCCTATAATTCGAGAGCATTTGTGAGTATGGGGTATATGTGTATGAAGGGCTCATGGGTTAAGAAACAAGAGGGTGAAGTCAAGCCTGCTCAGACCGATTCGAAATCCAAACCTTCTGCTTCCCTTCCTAGCCAGAGTGATCTTGATATTTCTAAAAAAATCCATGCCAGTGCCACTCAACTATCTGAAATCAAGGATCTTCTCTCTGCCACTCAGTCTACTGTAAGTGAAATTCATACCATCTCCAAAGAGACAGGGTCTGATGTGCCCAAAATTCGAGTTGCAGTTCTCAGGGTAAGGGAAAATGATGTCAATGCATTCAAAATGATTCATGAGAGGTTTGATGGAATGAGTATTTTAGCCACTGTCAGTTATGATCAAATGATGTAATGACCCAAGGGGTCATTTTATAAAATTAGACTCCATTCCATGCTAAATAGCCATAAAAAGACTAAAATTAAATACCTCGATGTGCGTGCGCAATTTGGGCGTGAAACCGGAAAGCTTTTATGTGAAAATATGAGAAATAGTGATTTATAAAATTTAAAATTGATAAAAGTTGACTTTGGTCAACATTTTGAGTCAACGGACCCAGGATCCGTGTTTCTACGATCCCGGGAGGTCCGTAGTAAAATATGGGACTCGGGTGTATGGACGAAAATTAATTCCGAGGTCCCAAGCCTTAGGAATCATTTTTTGAAATAAATTGTTTTGTTGAAATGTTTATGAATTAAAGAAAAAAATAATGTTTAAAATCATTAGTATCGGGCCCGTATTTTCGGAGCCCGGTACAGATTTGTAATGATATTAAAAGGTTAATTGTGAAATTTGGTGAAAAACAGAGTTCGTTTGACGTGATTCAGACATCCGGTTGAGAAATTATGAACTTTAAGAGTTCTTGTTGAAAATGATGAGTTTTGAGGTTTAATTCATAGTTTTACATGTTATTTTCACGATTTGATTGCACGAGAAATTCCGTATATATTTCTAGACTTGCGTTCATGTTTTGTTAGAGCCCCGAGGGCTCGGGTGAGTTTCGGATAGGCCACGGGATGTTTTGAACTTAAGAAAAATTGATGGTTTTTCATTTTCTGGTGTCCAGGTCTTTTGTATTTTATGCGATCGCATAGGAATGTCCGCGATCGCATAGTGTTAATTTGCTGGGGGTCAACTTTGTTCTATGCGATCGCATACTGGTAAATTGTTGGGGGTCAACTTTGTTCTATGCGATCGCATAGATTCTTTCGCGATCGCATAGTGTTAATTTCAGGGGTATTTTTTTTATTCTATGCGATCGCATCCCTTCTTCCACGATCGCATAAAAGGCGCGCCCAGTCATATAAATACTGTTAAACCGGGCAGAACCCTTTCTTCTCCAAAGTTTCGAGGTTCCTGCCCTAAAAACGATTTTTCTTCAACAATCTTCATCCCCAAGTCATAGGTAATCAATTCCAAACTTTGTTCTTTCAATTCCTTACTATCGTGCATCACTTTTAAAGCAAAAACAAAGAATTTTTATGGTAAACTTTGAGGGTTTGGGTAGAATTAGGGAATTTTATAAAAATCAAAATTTTATATCAAATTAAGGTTTGATTTCAAAACTAATAGCATAGTTAGGTTCGTGGATGAATGGGTAAACGTAATTTGGTCCAAATCCCGAGTTTGACCAAGCGGGCCCGGGGTCGGGTTTTCACTTTTTTAATAAAAAACTTAGGAAAATTATATTTTTCAATAAAGTTAGTTCCTTTAGCATTAGTTAATGATATTAAGTTAATTGTGATTAGATTCGAGCAAGTTAGAGGTGAATTCAAAAGGAAAAGTAATAATTGAGTAGTGGGTGGCCTGCGAAATTGAGGTAAGTGTTTGGTCTAACTTTGACTTGAGGGAATAGGACTCCCCACATGTTATATGTTCATTATTGTTTCTATGACTATTTGCCTTATTAAATTGTTGTTAGATATTGTTGTGACTATTTTGGAAAGAGTATTGGTTGTTTGAGCTGGTTTCCTTGTGATATCAAATGGTTGAGAGGTTTGACATTGTTTTTACGAAATAAACATGTATATATATATATATATATATATACACATCTCGTAAAA